>CAUYRH010147254.1:0-19583 GCA_963574655.1 Perodicticus potto | reverse complement strand
CCAGGCGTTGTGGCGGGGGCCTATAGTCCCAGCTACTTGGGAGGCGGAGGCAGGAGACTCGCTTGAGCCCAGGAATTGGAGGTTGCTGTGAGCTGTGATGCCACAGCACTCTATCCAGGGTAATAGCTTGAGGCTCTGTCTCAAAAAAAAAAAAAAAACAGCAGGAGCTCAATTTTATCAAAAAAAAGAAAACAAAGCCATATATATTTGCAAATACCGAGAAATATACAAAGAAAATATACCAAAATACAGGCAGTTCTCGAGTTACAAACATGACTTACACACAACTTGCACTTACAAAGGGAGGCTGTTATAGGTAATAGGTGAATGTATCTTTTCCAACTTACATACAAATTCAACTTAAAAACACATCTACAGAACCTCTCTCATTTGTAACCCGGGTACATTATTAACAGTCATTATTAACAGTACCGAGGGCGACAAACTGAAACACTGTCTCTAAAAAAAATAAATAATAAAAATAAAAATAAAAATATATAAAAAAGAATTGAACAATGGCACAAGGCCAATGGTAGGCAGTGAAGGGAAATGCTGAAAATTGTGACAATAAGGCGTCATCCAGTCTCTTCTCAAAACCAGTGGCTGTGTCCTGGGAGGCCCCCTAAATGAAGACAAGACAGCTTCCTCACACTCAAGCCTCCTCCATCATCCATCCCCACCTGAGACTGCCCAAAGGCACATGCTTATATGCTTGTCTATTTCTTTTTTTTTTTTTTTTTCCCTGCAAAGATACTTTCTGGTTTCCCTAGGGCCTGAGAATTCACCCACTTCCACCTGCCCTCTCTCCCTAAGTCCTGCCCCATGCCAGGTCCCATGTGGGTACTCCAAGTAAAAGGACCAGACTAGAGACCTGCCCGTGCACCTCCAGAACGCACCACTGTCTCATAGCTGGGCCATACCCCGTGCCCTGGAACAGAATACACCCCACTGAACCTACTTTACTCCTATGACCTTTCCTCTACTCTCCAGAGACCTGACTGTGCTCTGCCATCTGGAGCTCACAAGTGACAAATTCCCCCTGACCCCGACCCACTCTCCAGACATACAAAAAGCCCTTTTGTGATCTCAAGCACAGACGGGTGCCCTAGCCTTCTCTAGCAGGCAGGTGAGGTGGTATTTATAGCCTGGGAATAATCAAATGTTAATTCCTTTCTGCAGAAGAGCACTGGCATTTCAAGTCCCTCCTTTCTGCACACTGCAGCGAGGCTAGCTGTAGCTGGGAGGCGGTGACTGACTCCAGCGAAGGCTGTAACACACACTACTCAACCCTCACCCCAAGCGATTCTTATAAAGCCTTGAGCTAGACGTCATCAATCCACCACTCCCTACTTCCCCAGTTCTACCAAAAAGCTAATCAATGTCCTCCCCATTCTTGGATAACCCCACCCTCACTGCCAGGTGAGCCAATCTCCTCAAGCCAGGTATAGTATTCCACACCTGGTATTGTATTCCATGTAAGAATCTAGCCTAGTCCGGCTCAGCGCCTGTGGCTCAATGGGCTAAGGCGCCAGCCAGCCACGTACACTTGAGCTAGCGGGTTTGAATCCAACCCTGGCCCACCAAACAACGATGGCTACAACCAAAAAAAATGGCCGGGTGCTGTGGCGGGCGCCTGTAATCCCAGCTACTTGGGAGGCAGAGGCGGGAGACTTGCTTGAGCCTAGGAATTTGAGGTTGCTGTGAGCTGTGATGCCACCGCACTCTATCCAGGGTGACAGCTTGAAGCTGTCTCAAAAAAAAAGAATCTAGCCTAGTCCTGTCTGCCCAGTCCTTTGACAACTAGAGCAGAAGCAGCTGTGTATTTGTTCCTCTGGAAAATTCAAGGACAAGTGCTGTTTCCACACATGAATGGCTGGGCAAAGCCCTTGCTCTCAGACCCACCCTAAAACCTAGTCCCACCCTCCACCCCACTTCTAGTCTCAGCCAGGAAATCCATCAGGAGCCCCTCATCTCCCTGCTGACCTCAAGAGAAACCTCAGTCCACAGGGGACAATTCCTGGCAGGAAGACACTGGGAGATAGGGCCACACCACCACACTTGGGAGCAGAGGTGGTGCACACCACAGAGGCTATGGGAGTTAGATGGTTTGAACTCCACACCTCTCTCCTCTACAGGTCAATTGTCAGGAGACCAACACCCCTACCACTTTGAGAAATGGGAAGCCTGTTTTTTCACATGGCTTAAAGATGTTACATAGAAGAGGGAAGGACCCACACAAGTCAGTCACCCTCTGATGTGCTCTCCCAAGACACAAACTCGGCCTTGGTGTTCTCCCATCACTGCCCCACTCTCCCAGCAGGAAGGTCGCCCTCACCTGGGTTTTGGCTTCAGGGAATGGAAAGAAGTTCCCTAACCAGCATGTATATAACAACAACATAAGCATTTTATTTTTTCATTAAGCTTCTTAGTTTCTTAATATCACAATGGAATGATGAGAAAACAAGAACCAAAACATGAGTCTTTGCAAATCTCTAACAAAGAGCAGAGAATTCAAGGCAATTGGGGTGGGGGGAGACTTGATAGAAGTGCCAAAATAGTCTGAAGTCATGGCTCTCCTTGGCTGGCTGTCTGAGGAGGGTAGGGAGGTGGAATGCTGAGAAGGTGGCACTATTGTAGGCGCTCTTGGCATTTCTCCCCATGACTGATATGCTCATGATCTGCACAGACTACTCCACGGGATTTCCTGATGCCACCTTAGTACCTGGGCATGTGACCCTCCACCTGCTCCAAATGTGCTGGGAACACCAACCAGTGCTAAGATGGACCCTGAGGCCAGCACTGCTAGGTGGCGGTGAAAGGAAAGTGGAGGGGCAGAGGCAGGCAACACCACTCAGGGTGTTGGTAGACAAGTGTGGCAGACACTCGTCTAGGAGACACCCGTTGTGGAAAGTGGAGGTGTCGCAGGTGGCAGCAGCAGAAGTCCATGTCCCTAGGGTGGCAAGCAGGCCGCAGAGGTGGGCAGGTCTGCGCTTCAGAGCTTCACAGTGCCAGGGGGCAGGCTGTCATTGCAGAGTCTGTAGTAGCGCAGGTCGTTGACCAGCCTATGCACATTCTGGGTGAACGAGGGCAGGTCCTGAAAGGCAGAGGCACAGCTGCAGCCTGGCTCCCCCGCAAGCCCACCTGCCCCATCCAGCACCCCCGATCGCCCACCCGTCAGACCCCACCAGAGTGTGTGTTGGAGCTACGGGAACATTTTACAAAACTCAAAACTTCTACTCATTCTTACACCATGTCAGCAGAGGCTCTGTGCAAGGCACTGTGGAGAAAAAAGGGTACTACCAAAAACTTCCCTGAGGCCAGACACTACTGCAAGCAATAAAAAGATATACCAAGTCCTCTCTACCAACCCCCTGACAGGTGCTATCAGAACCACTACTCTAAGGGTGAAGAAACTGAAGCACACAGAGATGAAGAAACTTGCCCAGACAGAAAGGGGGCAGAGGTGTCCAGACTGCAATGAGCACACCTGCTCCCGAGTCCAGGCCCTCAAACACTGCCATGGCTGCAGATATGGCCAATCGAGGTGACACATCCTTCCCCCATGGGGTTCCAGGCAGTCCCTGCCACTCGGCACTCATGCTACCTCCAACTATGCTGCTGGGAGCATGAACAATGGAAAGTAGATTGTGAAGTGAGAGACTAACCCTAAACTCTACTGCCTACCACTCCAACACTGTCCTTCACTGTGGCATCACAGAGTGCCTGCTGCGTAGATCCACGTAAGGAGCAAAATCAAGTGTACACCAAGCCCTGTCAGAGTGTGCAGCTGCCCTGCCCTGGATCGTGGTGCTAAGGTGGTGCCTTCTTAAGGCCCCAGTGCCAGGATTGAGTGCAGGGAGCAGCTGAAGGAACCCCAGCTCTCCTCCACTCCAGCTCCCACCCCCGCTTCCCCGCTTCTCCTGACTGGCATCTTATTCTGCTCAAAGAATTCCACTCAAAGTTTGCAGCTCAAACACCTCCTCCTTCCCAGCACCCAAAGGAAAGCCAGTGCCTGTGATCCCAACCTCTCTCAGCACCTGTGCTCAGTCTGCTGGGGGGTGGGGGTGGGGGGAGACTGGGCGGGCTCTGGGGCCAGAGCACCTGGTATGAACCCGCTTCCTGGTTCCACCACTTCTGATTTCTGTAGCTGCTAATTAAGTGCTGACCTCCTGAGCCCATGTCATCTGTGAAATGGGGTGAGTAATAGTGCCACACTTCAGAAAGTTGTTGGAAGCCTTAAATGAGCCAAGGCATACGAAGTGCCTGGCACAGTGTCGTCCGCAGGAGGCACCTGTCTGTTAGAAGACACAGTGAAGGCAGAGACAGCCATGCCTGATGGGCAGCCAGCTTCACATACACAGTGAACAAACAAACAGAAGGTGGTGATTTCTACTTCATCCTTCAAAAAACCAAACCAAGGGGTATCTTTTAAATTAGTGGTTCTCAAATGCCAAGCCAGAACTTCCTGGGTAAAATAGGTCTGTTTTGCTAGTTTTAATGAGCACCCCAGGTGTTTCTGATGTATAATTAGGTTTTAAAACCACTGCTTTAAATTAAAAAGTTAACTGATATGGACTCATCAGAAACTGATCATTAAATATTAGCATCTGGCCTCTAGGAAGACCAAACACCCAGTGGCTGAAGTGAACTTGAGGAAGCTTAGGAGAGAACAAGGTAGAACTCGAGGAAAGGAAGATTTCAAGACAAAGAAAAACAAGGATTTGAATCTAAGAAAAAACTATCCTGACACATGTCACAACTGAGAAAAGCAAGCAAAGTTTGCTCCAGCAAGAGCAACACGTAAATCTGAACACTGACGTGGATCTGTGGACAAGCTGCTCAAGTACAAGTCACATCAAGAATGCCAAGAGGATGTGGGAGAAAGAAGGATGTTATCTCAAAATTTCACCAAGTGTGAGGTGGTGAAAGAGGAAAGATGCTTATTCCATAAGAATTGTTCCAAGAAGAGCCTATTGGCAAAAGAGACTTGGACGCCTGAGACAGGGAGAGGAGGGCAGGGGAGCTCCTAGAAAGGAGGCCTTCGGGTGAGGAAGCTGGGCACTGTGGGCCCCAACACACCAGTGAAGATGGCTTCATGTGCATCCAGAGCCAACTGCACTCCAGCTCCCATCAGGTGCTACGTATGCAGGGACAGTCTACCTGACCTTCCTGGTCAGGCAGCAATGGGACGAGAGAGTGAAGAGGGTGAGTGTTATGAGAGTTCCTCCCATGATGCAGCAGCTCAGCCCAAGCTGAGCTAGGGCCAGGCTGGGAAGAGGCCCGGGCATCCCAGGAACCTAGATCCCATCTCTAATCCTAGGGACCCAGAGGTGCAGCTTCCAAACACCAGCCACCTCACCCTGTCTCCAAGTTTGCAGAGTTACAAGTGTTGGCCCCATGGCCTCATCACCCATGAGGAAACAATAGGGCCCTGGTGTGCTGTGATTGAGGGGTTGGGGTAGTAAGTACAAAGATGCCCAGACAAACCAGATGGACTGTTTGGGCCGGAAACGGGGGACCTCAATGACTGAGACTTAGAACATACGTGCTACAGATGCCAAGGACTGCAGAAAAAGTATGTGCCCCTCAATCAAGCCATAGCACGGAGGCTCTGTAGAAGATGGTAACAAGCTGCAGGATTGGTATAAACCATGCCCTATGGCTCTGATGTGCCCCCAAGGCAGTCTGCCCCCTTCTCAACAAACAGATGCCAGGCTTTAGAGCCCATTCTGCCCTCTTTTAAGCCTGGCCTCTTTCTCTCCTCACCCGATCCATCTTGAAATTCCGTCCTAGCACATTTTTCTGGTTGGCATCCACGCCATCACAACTGGTCAGGAACTCTGGGAGGAAGGCTGCAAAGAAACCATCGAAGTCGACAGAGGCCATGTTGTAAATGGCAATGCCAATCTCCTCTTGCAGAAGGTCGTGGGACTTATGAACCAGAACCTGGAGCAGCACATTTACAAACTGGAACAGCATGGTGGTCCGGAAGATCTTCTGCAGGCAGAGATACCAGGTGAGTGGCCAGCTGTGAGGGGCCAGGTCCCAGGTCCCAGCCTACTCACTGTCATGGCTTCTAGCAACTGACCTAAGGGGGTGGGGCTTGGTCCAGGATACCCCTGTTGAAGGAATCTTTCCAAGAGAGATGGGCCTTACCTTGTGGTATAGCTTCTGCTTGGTGTTGAGTGTCTCCAAGTAGAAGAGATTTTGTTTAAAAAGGTGGATATCAGGCTGGAGAAAGGACTGTCCAAAAGCCTAGGAAATAAGACCACCATTTCATAAGCAGCACTTGAACTCCTCCAGACCATGCCCTTCTGGGGCATCCACTCAGTGCCAGGACAATCAGCACTCCCTGAGGGGCTCCTTACATCAACAGCTAGGACGAAGGTACCCACTATCTTAATTCTCCGCAATCTGGTCAGATCTCTGGAATGCTCCTCCTAAGTCTTAGCTCCTCAGTCTTCCCCTCTGGGCCTCACTTCTTATTTTGGTCTCATCTTGCACCTGTGGAGCAACCTCTAGAAAACCTTCACAGGATCTGTCTTTGAAGAAAGCAGCTCGTGGCTTCAGTCAAATCCCTCAGCAGTCTCAGCAGACACCAATGCCTTCCTGCCTCTGCTCAGGCCAGCAATCCCCTTCTCCTTGAATCTCAGTCTCATAAGCTATATAAACCCTCAGAGGCTCCTCTATCCCCAGCTACCTCTATCTTGGTGTTAGGCAATGGCAAATTTTTAAACTGCTTTGGAACTTCTAAATATATGTTACTAGTTCAAGGACAAAAAGAGATACATTCCCCCAAGCCAAAAAGCATTCTGCTTCAAAAGAAAATGACCAAGGGAGTGGGGGAGGCCAGAGGTCTGTAGGACTACTTCCTAGAAGAGGTGCCTCTAAGCTACAAGAAGGAAATCTTGCATTCCTGGCTACAGTGATAAGATCTCCATGATGACCAAGACTTCCCACCTATTTATTATTTAAAGTTGGGTTTACTGAGGAATAACAAGATCAAACTTTTGGGATTTGTCACTGTATGAATTCTGATCAACACAGTGTTCCACAACCATCACAATTAAGACACAGAACATTTCCATAGAACCCCCTGAGACATGCCTTCACACCCCCTCTGAAGCCATCTTTGCCCCTGTCCCTAGGCAACCACTGCTCATTCTCTGTTCCTATAGTTTTGCCTTTTCCAGAATGTCACATTATGGAGTGGAATCGAATCACATTGTATGTAGCCTTTTGGATCTGGCTTCTTTCACTTAGCAACATATGTGAAATTTACCCATGTTGTTGTTTGTGCCTATAATATGTTCCTTTTTGTTGAGTAGTATCCATTGTATATATATATACACGTACCAGTTTGTTTATCCTTTCAGCTGGTGGATATTTGGATTGTTTCCTGTTCTTGGCAATTATGAAAAAGCTACTATAAACATCGGGGTACAGGTTTTGTGAACATATGCTTTCATTTATCTTGGGTAAAATACTTAGAAGTAGGATGCCTAGGTAAGATAGTAACAACATATTTAACTTTGCAAGAAACTACTAAACTATAAAACTCTTTTCTTTCTTTTTTTTTTTTTTTTTTGCTGTTTTTGACTGGGGCTGGGTTTGAACCTGCCACTTCTGGCATATAGGGTCAGCACCCCACTCCTTTGAGCCACAGGCACCACTCTTTTCTTTCTTTTTTTTTGAGACAAAGTCTTATTATAACACCCTGGGTAGAGTGCCGTGGCATCACAGCTCATAGCAACCTCTAACTCTTGGGCTTAAGTGATTCTCTTGCCTCAGCCTCCCAAGTAGCTGAGACTACCAGGTGCCCGCCACAATGCCCAGCTATTTTTTGTTTTTTGTAGTAGTCACTGTTGTTTAACAGGCCCGGGCCAGGTTCAAAGCCACCAGCCCCGATGTAAGTGGCCAGTGCCCTAACCACTGAACTATGGGCACTGAGCCTATAAAACTATTTTCCAAAGTGGCTTTTATCAGCCCTGAGTGGGGGACCGGGCATCAGGCTGCTAAAGAAGACTTAAAAGCAAAGCAAGGACAGTTCTTCAGAGTTAGGAAGGGAACATACATAAGCACTCCAAACCCAAGCCCTCGATGAAGTGCTGGAGATAGAAATACCAAGGGTAGGCCACGTGCTTTTTGAAAGAGCATTTCCACATAGGAGTGTCATGCTGTATGTTGGTGGAGAGAGGAAGGGAGAGAAGGTAGAAAACCCTCTGGTTTTTCCATGAGGAAAAACAGACATGGAAAAACCTAAAAGGCTAGGCCTGGTGGCTCACACCCGTAATCCTAGCACTCTGGGAGGCCGAGATGGGTAGATAGCCTGAGCTCAGGAGTTCAAGACCAGCCTGAGCAAGAGTATCCTGTCTGTACTAAAAATTGAAGAAAGGCCAGGCACCATGGCTCGTGCCCATAATCCTAGCACTCTGGGAGGCCAAGGCAGGTAGATAGCCTGAGCTCAGGAGTTCGAGACCAGCTTGAGCAAGAATGGGGCCTCATCTCTACTAAATATGGAAAAACTAGCCAAGTGTTATGGTAGGCAACTAGAATCCCAGCTACTCAGGAGGCTGAGGCAAGGGGATCTCTTGAGTTCAAGAGTTTGAGGTTGTTGTGAGCTATAAAACCATAGTACTCTGCACAGGGCAGAGTGAAACTATGTCTCAAAAAAAAACCCAAACATACAAAGAAACAGAAAACCCTCACCCCACACCCCTCCAAAAAAAGTAAGCCCTCTATTCCTACTGGGTCTTAGAATCAAAAAGTTCCACACCTGAGTGCAGAGCACAGGAGAGCACCTGCTAGCAGCCACAAACCAGTCCAGCATCCTGGGAAGGGGATGCCATCCCAAGTCTTCCATAGCAATGTGTGCTTAACCTCCTGAACAGCTCACTCTATTGGATATTAATAGTCACACTTGATTTGAGAGTGAGTACCAACTCACAGGGCAGTGCTCCTCCTAATATAGTATGAGCCAGAATTATCTTCAAAACATGCAGATCACTGGGGCCCTCCTGAGAGACTCCTATTCCATTAATTTCCCAAGGAGGGCCCCCAGTGACTCTGATAGAGGCGGTCTCTTTACACTGAGGGAACAGTGTTCTGAGGAAAAGGGAGCTGACATGGACTTCGCTTATGTTACCTTATTTAACCCACAACAGACTCATGAAACAAAGCAGTATTAGCTCCACATTGCAGATGAAACCAACTTCAGAGATACTAAGAAGTGGAGCTGAGGGCAGTGTCTATGGCTCAGTGAGTAGGGCGCCAACCCCATATACTGAGGGTGGCGGGTTTAAACCCAGCCCCTGCCAAACTGCAACAACAACAACAACAACAAAAAAGCCGGGCGTTGTGGCGGGCGCCTGTAGTCCCAGCTACTCAGGAGGCTGAGGCAAGAGAATCGCCTAAGCCCGAGAGCTGGAGGTTGCTGTGAGCTGTGACACCACAGCACTCTACCAAGGGTGACAAAGGGAGACTCTGTCTCTTAAAAAAAAAAAAAAAAAAAAGGATTGGAGCTGAGTATTAAATCCAAGACTGTGGGGCTTCAAAGACTACTAGTCCCAATGGCCAAGTTAGAGAAAGTAGAACCACGTGCCAGAGAAGCAAATCAAGGGACAGACAGGGCAAGAAGCTCATCTGTTCTCAGAACACACAGCAGCCTCACCAGCTCCTTCACATTACCTGCATAATGGCACTAAACTGGGGCTCATTCTCCATCTGCTCCTCAGCAATCCCCCTCTGGACACTGGCCAAGACAGTAGACTTGAAGAAGTACCTCCAGTTGTGATGAAGCGTCCGGAAAAGGAGCTCAAACAGCTCAGCTTTCACATCAGGGGAGGGGCGCTATGAAGACACACAAAGAAGCTCAAACTTGCAGCTCAGGGAGCCGCTCATGGCCTGGGCCCAGAGCAACAAAGAAGCCTAAGAGATCCCTGGTAACAGAAAGCAGTGTCAGCATTCCACCCATATTCTTGTCACTTCCTGTGTAGAAAACATCAAGTCCTCTGGAGGGGTCAGCAATTTACACCAGGAGTAGTTCAGCAGAAACATGGCTCACATTTCAGACAAAATATGGGTCAGTGACAAGGGCACCCTTTTCTGATAGAGGCACTCAGCTTTTTACATTAGAAAAAAAAAGCTACTAAGTGGATACACAATTAAGAATATGGATTTTCTGTTCAGAAAACAACCAGTTTGATCTGTCCTACCTTCTTGGTTGTTCCTTTCCCAGGATAAATAACGCTGTCCTGGCTAACCTGTCGGTCTTATGCAATCTCTGAGGCTAAAGACAAACACCACACCTTAAAATCAGGTCTGCTCTCTAAAGAACAAAGGAAGGTTTGAAGAGCACTTAGGAACCGCAGACAGAGCACTAAAACGACCTCCCGGTAGACGCAGTGTGCTGTGCTAATTGCTCTCTGGGCCTGTCTCCTCCCTTCCTGACAGCCAGTATTCTAACAGGGGCAAGAGAGGAAAGCGGGGCAGGCTCACCAGTTATTTTCTAACTTAACCAAAAATCTCTGAATCACTGGAGAGCATGCAGGTTACATATTCCAGATATCTCTATAGAATCCAAAATTATAAGGCCCAGATATACTTAATTCAGCCTTGATTAAAAATTAAATTGACACCAGAGGTCACAAGCTTCCTCTGCAGGAAGCCTTACAGGGCCTAAGTATGTTTCATGACTCAAAGCAACTGCACTTGTTTCAGTCTTAGTTTGAATAGTCAAAAAGATTAGCTCTTATCTACATAATTATTACCATAAAATTTAAATTAATTCTATACTTACTCTGAATCTTGTTATATTGAGTGCCCATCTCTTTTCTAAGAAGGACAAAGAGCTTTCCTGCATGAAAAGGTCTGTTTGAATGGTTCTAAGAATTTGCCTTGTATCCTTAGGACTATGAATGTACTTAACAGGAAAGTACATTTGTTACTGTGTTTGCTGTAGAAAATCACACATTCACTTAAAGTTGTAAATTATTTGCCATAGGAAATTGATCTTACCAAGCAACCTAGTGATGATTAACTTGCTATGCTTACATTAGACTTCTCATAACAATTAATGAGATTGACCAATATAAAAAGGCTGTACCAAGCTAAAGGCATTCTTCATTGGAAAAAACTCTTTTATAAGAATATTGAAATAACTAACAAATGAACCTTAAACCATAACGCATTTTCCTTGATATTTCATTCCCTCCCCAATGTTGAGATGGGAAGCGGCAGAGGACCACCTTAGCCCCTCCTACCTCAGCGATGATGGGGTACACCTGCTCCATGCACAAGGAGATGATACTGGGGAGGAAGGGCTTGAACACCTGGCCAGGCTCCTGCACCACCACCTGCAGGATCTTCAGGAACTTCTCCACCACCCGGCAGCCAGTGCTGCCTTCATGGAGGATGCTCTCAGCCAGCTGTTCTCTACAGATAAGGAGAAAAACACATAATAACCAAAGCAATGTTTCTTTGGGGACTAGCATGAAAACCAACACTTGTAGCAAGCGAAGATAAGGAACAAAAAGTCCCACACTTTGTAGCTAGGCCCCACTATTTCTTACTTGAATCTGAAACCCAAGGACAGCAGGTCATTGGTTACCTGGTAAACATATTGAGGAAAGTCTGTATGATCTGCTCAGTGAAAGGCACGCCCATCTGCACTCTAAGGCCTCGAAACAGAGTGAGGAAGAAGCTCAGCATCTCATCAGTCACATCTGAATAGAGGGATGAAGCAAATGGTCAAAAAGTGCACAAAGAAATAAACAGAAGCTGGCTCAGCGCCTGTGGCTCAATGGGCTAAGGCGCCAGCCACGTACACCTAAGCTGCCAGGTTTGAATCCAGCCGGGGCCCCCCAAACAATAATGATGGCTGCAACCAAAAAATGACCGGGCGTTGTGGCGGGTGCCTGTAGTCCCAGCTACATGGGAGGCAGAGGCAGGAGACTCGCTTGAGCCCAGGTGTTGGAGGTTGTTGTGAGCTGTGATGCCACGGCACTCTACCCAGGGTGACAGCTTGAGGCTCTGTCTCAAAAAAATAAAAAAAAAAAAAAAAGAAATAAACAGAAGCCATTGGCTGGATCAACTTTCTTCTGTAATCTGTAGTATCATCTCTCTCTAAGGCTTCCTGCTGGAAAAATTTCCCCAACACTATCAATCCAATAATGGGAAGTGGGAAATAATTAAAGACATGCTGAGTTCTAGTACAGGGAACCTCTGCCTGGTGGCTCACTATAGGAAATGAAGGTTGTAATTTCCCTAATTGCCCAATATCTAGTGATAGTCAGAGTTTTAATTGCAGATGGATCGTTTTGTGCACACACTGATGAAACTATTTAACTTGGCCAATACCTGAGTGCTTGAGCCATTTCTGTGACCAGTAATTCCTGTAGTTGGGTCAGGGGTTAAGTGGCTAAAAGTAGAAAATGAAGGTGTATTTAGGTTGCATAGCCTTGGCCCATTAGATGAATTAATTGGAGAAAATACTGGTTACATTTAGTGCAGTTTCAATTCTAGATCACAACAGCCATCTTGTACTGTACATTTGGTCTCTAACCACATACAATCTGCTTGTAAGAGGCAATCAATAAATACTTGCTGAGAAGTGTCTTGATATTTCTCCTATAAAGCAGATGAGACTACATAGAGGCTCTCATGAGAGCTGGGCAAGTACTTTGACAAAGCCAGAGAGAACCTCTATCAGTGACAGTCACTGACTAGGGTGAGGGGAATGATCTCAGCAACATGCACCTTGCCAAATAAGAGTACTAATCTGAAAAAGTTCCCTTGCTTCTCTTGTATGATACCCCCATTCATTTTGTTTAAACTAGACCATCGGCTCCCAACCTGTGGGTCACGACCCCTTTGGGGGTTGAACGACCCTTTCAGAGGGGTGGCCTAAGACCATCCTGCATATCAGATATTCACATTATGATTCATAACAGTAGCAAAATTATAGTTATGAAGTAACAACAAAAATAATTTTATGGTTGGGGGGGTCACCACAACACGAAGAACTGTATGTATTTAAAGGGTTACGGCATTAGGAAGGTTGAGAACCAGTGAACTAGGCAAAAAGCCTCAGATGCCTCAGTGTTACATGACATACGTGCTGAGGCCCGTACTGAGGACTCTGCTCACTTTTCCATGGGGCATGGGCCCCAGCCTCCATAGACAGACATCATTCCCCTCTGCCTTCAGCATCAGGTTTCCTTTGGCAGAAGAAGTCCAGGACTGTCCTGCCCAAACTTGGTGCACTCAACAAATCTAAGCAATTGTTCTAACTCTTGTTAGTGCCACTCACCAGTAAGGCTCGGAGCCAGCTCCTACCTGACTGATGGATGAAAGCTGGAAACAGGGCCAGGGAGACCTGAACGGATTCCTGCAGTGACTGGTAGCAGATCTGTCGGGACTTGGTAGACTCTCCAGAGATATTCTCCACGATATCTTCTAAGACACTAAGTGTCTGGTGGATAATCACTTTGGCTGCGAAACAAGGTTAAGGTGCCAATGACTTGTTTGAGGATAAAGCACAGTAAGGAGTGAAGTGCAAGGGGAAGGGAAAACAAAATCATCAAGGCAATCTCACTGGTACAGTGACTCATGCCTGTAATCCTAACACTCTGGAAGGCTGAGGCAAGTGAATTTGCTTGAACTCAGGAGGGAGAGACTGTGTCACTACTGAAAATAGAAAAATTAGCTGGGAGTTGTGATGGGCGCCTATAGTCCTAGTTATTTGGAAGCTGAGGCAGGATCACTTGGGCTCAGCACTCTAGCCTGAGCAACAGAGTGAGACTGTGTCCAAAAAAAAAAAAAAAAAACCACACAGAAGTCTTGCTAAAGGAATATTCCTGACTATATTATACATTTTTTTTGTCTGTGTCCCTCTTTTCTTCATATTTTTGATTTTAGTTTTTCTTTCATGTTACCAACAGGACATCAGTGCCTGCCTAGTCAGGTTTTTGCCTGATCAATCTTTGGCCTGTCAGGCCTACAGTCTGATAATATATGTTATTGACAATACATAATTCTAACAATACCCTAGTATATTGATTTCTCTTCATGATTCCATTTAGCACAAATAGAGGCAGTGACCACCAAAGGGGCAGGAAGGAAGTCAGAGAACCCTAAATATGAACCACAGGTGATCACTAGATGGCTATACACTTTAGTCTGAACTCTTATTGGTGTACCAGGAATAGCCAACAGCCCCACCTTTATAGGGGTACTGTAAGGATTTTAGAGCCAAAGTTCAGAACAATTCCAGCAATGTACCTGGTATATAAGACGGTCCAGAATGGGGAAGATGTCACCTACCCCTTAGACAAGGAGATTCCCACTAATCTCCCCAAGGAGACCCCTATGGCTTGTCTGAGCCTGGCAGGCTCAAGCAATGACCCTAGAGGCTAAGCCAGAGATGGGCTATGAGGGCCACCCTCCACCTAGCAGCGCTTTCTGGACTACCCCAAACCTAGCACTTACTAGTTTCTACAGGGGCTGGGGAAGCTTCAAGGGAAGGGTAAAGCAGAAAGGAGACATGCTTAGGAGGTAGATGGAATCTAACTTTGCCAGATTCTGAGTCATGGTTTCCTCATCTGAAATGTGGATAGAGAGCATCGCCTCTCTCACAAGACCAAGGATGAAAGAAGACAATGGCTCACATAGGACTGGTCCATGTCCACTAAAAGATAGCCACAGTGAAGTTGGAAAGTGATGAAAGCCACACCCACACTACTGATTAAGGAGCCACTCACAACTACTATGAGCATATGGACTTTTACCAAGCCAGGAAACCACACTCAGGACACACATTCCTCAAGAAAACACAAACCCCGAGGGAAATAGTTTAGGAGAAAAAGTCAACAGAGTCAAGAGACCATAATCTGACCTCTGACATTTAAGGAAACTGTAACAAGGACCACTATTTATTTATAAAAATGTACAAGTAAAAAATTGAAAGCACTTTAAGTATATAATAATAGGATAATGGGTAGTAAATTGTGGTACTCTGCTGAATAGGTATGTTAAGTATTTTGTACTGCTATAAAGAAATCTCTGAGGGTGAATAAATTATAAAGAAAAGAGGTTTACTTGGCTCATGATTCTGCAGGCTGTACAAGAAGCATTGTACCAGTATCTGCATCTGGCGAGGGTCTCAAGGAGCTCCCAATTGTGGTAAATAGTGAAGGCAAAGAAGGCGTGTCACCTGCTTAGAGAGGGAGCCAGAGATAGAAGAGATGATGCCTGACTCCTTTAAAGAATCAGCTTTCGTGGGAAATAACAAAGTGAGAATTCACCCATTACCTTGGGGAGGGCATGAGGGATGTTCCCCCATAACCCAAACCCTCCCACCAGACTCTACCTCCAACACTAGGGATCAAATTTCACTGTGAGATTTGGAAGGGCCAAACATCCAAATCCTATCAACAGGATACTATATAGCAACTGAAAACCATGCCTTCTCCCAGAAAAATGGATGGCTTAAAAAAAGAAGAGACAGAGAAACAAAAAGAAACAACCCCCCCACCACCACCCCTATCCCACTTTCAAGAAGAAAGAGGGAATATGACCCATTGGTGCAAAACACAGCACTTGGGGCCATGGAGCCCCAAGTCTGACTATTGACCTCACCACTTTCCCTACAATCCTGAGCAACTCTCACATGCCAGGTTGGGTGGAGAAAGGCACCTTTACAATGGACAAATGAGCAGAGCCTGCACTTGGGAAAAGTGTCCATACTGAGCACCACCAACAACGGGACAAACAGAAGTGATGCAACAGGAAGTATATACCACACCCCAAACTGCTGAAAACAGACAAACAAGATTATGGAACACTCCACAAGAAAACAGGACCTAGACCTTTCAAAAAGGCCAGTGTCTTAAAAGACAGAAAATGGGAGTGCTCCTCTATGTTAAAGGAGACGAAAGAGATAGAACAACCAATACAACACATAATCCTTAATTACATCCTGGAGTTTTATTTATTTATTTTTTTTTTGAGACAGAGCCTCAAGCTGTAACCCTGGATAGAGTGCCGTGGCATCACAGCTCACAGCAACCTCCAATTCCTGGGCTCAAGCGAGTCTCCTGCCTCTGCCTCCCAAGTAGCTGGAACTACAGGCGCCCGCCACAACGCCCCACCATTTTTTGGTTGCAGCCGTCATTGTTGTTTGGCGGGCCCAGGCTGGATTCGAACCCGCCAGCTCAGGTGTACGTGGCTGGCGCCTGAGCCCGTTGAGCCACAGGCGCCAAGCCGTACATCCTGGAGTTTTAAAAAGCAAAACGGGGGGCGGCGCCTGTGGCTCATTGAGTAGGGTGCTGACCCCATATACCGAAGGTGGCGGGTTCAAACCCAGCCTCAGCCAAACTGCAAAACAGAAAAATAGCCGGGCAC
Organism: Perodicticus potto; assembly: GCA_963574655.1. NCBI lineage: Eukaryota > Metazoa > Chordata > Mammalia > Primates > Lorisidae > Perodicticus > Perodicticus potto. Next base: position 3,182 of record CAUYRH010147254.1, on the reverse strand, counting down.
TGTGGTGGGCTCCTGTAGTCCCAGCTACTTGGGAGGCTGAGACAAGAAAATCGCCTAAGCCCAGGAGTTGGAGGTTGCTGTGAGCTATGTGATGCCACAGCACTCTACTGAGGGCGATAAAGTGAGACACTGTCTCTATAAAAGAAAAAAATAATAAAAAAAAAATTAAAAAGCAGGGCAGTGCCTGTGGCTCAGCAAGTAGGGCACCGGTCCCATATACCAAAGGTGGCAGGTTCAAACCCAGTCTCGGCAAATTGCTAAACAAAAAAAAATAGCCGGGCGTGGTGGCAGGTGCCTGTAGTCCCAGCTACTCGGGAGGCTGAGGCAAGAGGATCGCCTAAGCCCAGGAGGTGGAGGTTGCTGTGAACTGTGTGACGCCACGGCACTCTACCGAGAGCGATAGAGATTGTCTCTACAAAAATAAATAAATAAATAAAAAGCAAAAAGGGACATTTTAGCCAGGCAATATGATGTGCACCTATAGTCTCAGCTACTCAGGAGGCTGAGGTGGGAGGATCACTCGAGCCCAAGAGTTCAAGTCCAGCCTGGGCAAGACCCTACCTCTAAAATACAGAATTTTTTTTTTTTTTTTAAAAAGGACATTTTGGCAAGGGGAAAATGTCAACATGGTCTATATGTTAAATCATACTATTTAACATCCTGGTTGTGTTAACAAAGTTTTGGTAATTTTTTTTTTTTTTTTTTTTGGAGACAGAGTCTCTGATGCCCTCAGTAGAGTGCCGTAGCATCATAGTTCACAGAAACCTCAAACTCTTGGGTTTAAACGATTTTCTTGCCTCAGCCTCCCAAGTAGCTGGACTACAGGTGCTATTTTTTTATTGTTGTTGTCATCAATGTTTAGCAGGCCCAGGCCAGGTTCGAACCAGCCAGCCACACTATATGTGGCCAGCGCCATAACCACTGAGCTATGGCTCCAAGTCAGAGTTTTGGTAATAAACGAGAATATCTTTTTCTATATAAAGATAAAAGTTAAGTATTTAGGAATGAATTGTCAATGTCTATAACTTACTCTAATGAACTCAAATTTTTAAAAAAGCGTATGTTGGGCAAACACAGTCCAAATGCCGCAAAACATTAACAATGGGTGATTCTGAGTGAAAGATAAACACTTGTTCATTTTTTCTCCTTTAACCTATTCTATAGGCTTGAATTTTTATTTATTTATTTATTTATTTATTTTTTGAGACAGAGTCTCATTATGTCACCCTCGGTAGAGTGCCGTAGTATCACGGCTCACAGCAACCTCAAACTCTTGGGCTTAAGTGGTTCTCTTGCCTCAGCCTCCCAAGTAGCTGGGACTACAGGCGCCCGTCACAACATGCAGCTAGTTTTTGTTGCAGTTGTCACTGTTCTTTAGCTCGTTCAGGCTGCCAGCCTTGTGGTTGGTATGCCAGGTATGTGGTTGGTACCATAACCAGTGTGCTATGGGCATCGAGCCAAGCTTGAAATTTTTTTAAAGTATAATGTTAGAATAGGAAAAAGAGAACGCTCTAAACCTTCATTTCAACACCGTGGAATGGAGAGAATAAGACAGACCCCCAGGATTATGGAGATTAAATGAAATAATGTACACAAATTTTTCAACCTAGTGCCTGGCACACAGTGAACAGTCAACAAACTGTTGACATGGTTAACAGTGGTGTGATCATAGCTCACTACATCCTTGAACTCCTGGGCTCAGGAGATCCTGGTTTTATGTTCACTGAGGACATCATTAATGCCACACAGTGAACATTTCATATTTCTCACCTACTTGAAATTAAGCCCTGGCCATGTAGCTTGCTCTGGCCACTAAAATATAAGTAGAAGTGATAGGTGCTACTCCTAGGCAAGAAGACAAACTTTATAAAACATGACTCCACAATACCTATATGTAAACCCCCCTAAGCAAGTTACTTGATCTTTTTATATATTAGTTTCCTCATGGATAAAATTACAGTAAGAGGAGTTGGAGGTTGCTGTGATGCCATGGCACATGGCACTCTACCCAGGGCTATAGTTTGAGGCTCTGTCTCCAAAAAAAAAAAAAAAGGTAAAATTACAATAAGAACACTAACTCATAAGGCTGCTGTGGGAATTAAATGATTTACTAAATTCTTTAAAAGTACTTAAGATACGAAGGCATAGTTAAAAGTTACTTTCTAAAATATTAAAACCAGTAAAATTTAGGAGTTTCCTTTTTCTTTTTTATACTATTCTATTTTAATATACTTGTACAATGAACATATTTTAATCTTCCTGGTATAAAAGTAGTGTTTTAAAAAAGAATGCTGACTATTTGTTACTATTTCTGATAGTTCACAAAGGATTTTTGCTGATATTCTATAAATGATACCATTGAATGGTGCTCCATTATTTATTGTGAAAACAGATTGTATAGTATTCAAATTTTTTTTTTTGAGACATCAAGTCTTACTCTGTCACCCTGAGTTGAGTGCCATGGTGTCATAACTCACAGCAATCTCAAACTCCTGGGCTCAAATGATCCTTTTATCTCAGCCTCCTGAGTAGCTGGGACTATAGGCACCTACTGCAACACTGGGGTCTCCCTTTGCTCAGGCTGGTCTCGAACTCCTGAGCTCAAGTGATCCAATTATTTCAGAAAGATTTTTCAGAGAAACTTGATACCTTACCGTTAAACCAGAATTTTCTTGATTCATTTTTTCTCCCTCTATACCAGTGGTTCTCAACCTTCCTAATGTCGCAACCCACAGATTGAGAACTGCTGCTCTATACATACTTTAAGAGCCATTTTTGAACTATCAGGCTCAAAATCTCTGAAGTATCTTGTATTTTTTAAAAGGCTAAAACCAATCACAAAAGATAATTCTTAAATTCATTTTCCCAGGCTGGGTACAGTGGCTCACATCTATAAAATCCTAGCATTCTGGCTCAGCGCCTGTGGCTCAACAGGCTAAGGCGCCAGCCACGTACACCTGAGCTGGCAGGTTCGAATCCAGCCTGGGCCTGCCAAACAACAAGGATGGCTGCAACCAAAAAATGGCCGGGCGTTGTGGCGGGCGCCTGTAGTCCCAGCTACTTGGGAGGCGGAGGCAAGAGACTCACTTGAGCCCAGGAATTGGAGGTTGCTGTGAGCTGTGATGCCATGGCACTCTATCCAAGGTGACAGCTTGAGGCTCTGTCTCAAAAAAAAAAAAAAT
>CAUYRH010147253.1:0-98287 GCA_963574655.1 Perodicticus potto | reverse complement strand
GAAACAAAAACTCGATTTAAAAAGCCACCTATCTAGTTAAACAGGTCTTCTAGCACTTACAACTCTTTGTAAGAGAAACTGTAAGGAAAATCTCCACTTATAAGGGCATCTCCCTCTTTTTTTTTAATTTTTTTTTTTTTTTTTTTTTTTTTAGACAGAGTCTCACTTTAACGCCCTCAAAAGATGTCCGTGGCATCACACAGCTCACAGCAACCTCCAACCCCTGGGCTCAAGAGAGTCTCTTTCCTCAGCCTCCCAAGTAGCTGGGACTACAGGCGCCCGCCACAACGCCTGGCTATTTTTGTTTTGCAGAGGCCAGGTTTGAACCCACCACCATTGGTATATGGGGCCGGCGCCCTACTTGATGAGCCACAGGCGCCGCCCGCATCTCCCTCTTATATCTAAACTACCAGAAACTTTTACAATGAGAAAGGTACTGACTTAAAACTTTACATAACAAACTTTATATTTGTTTAAAGTACTTTTCCTGGTTATCTTGCCTTAACTATAGGCCTTTAACCAATAGCTATCCTGGCAAATAATGATGTTTACAATGAAGTTCTGTGTCCTTGAGATAAAAATTTCCTACCGTGTTTCACCTGAGTCAAACTTGGAGCAGCCCAAATTTAGGGTTGCCTAACTAGCAGGTGACTAAGGCAAAGAAGCAGGAAATCAGAAGACTGACAGTCTGAAGGAGAGAAGAAAGTACTGGGAAGCTAACAAATGAAGAATCTTAAAGAAATCTATAAGGTCTGCTTCCGTCTTTGTTTTTGTATTTCTATATGTTTGTTGTGTTATGTGCATGCGATATTTCTATGTGATCTAAGATAATTTTTGATGAACAAAGCTAGTTTTAAATTTGTTGTTGAATTAAAATGGGAATGTCTTCCGAATCACCTATATTAAATATAAGCCCAACCTTGTTGCCGGGGTCCATTATTCAGACAGGTTTTGCTACCTCTGTTACAGGTTTTAAGATCACAAAACTCTTATGTAATAATTTTGATACTTGCATGATTTATCTAAAAGTTAAAGCTAAAAGGGATCATTGCTGGGTTCTCCCAAAGCCTTGACCACAAATTACTACAAGTTTTTATCTTTGGTCTCGGGTATAACAGAGGCAAAGACCTGAAAAAAGAGCAAAGATGGCTCAACGGAAGGGTCTGGGAAGAGGTCACAAAATCGTCTTCACTGGAGATGGGATGGAGCTGAACCATCAACTATAGTTTAAATAGCAATAACCTGAAACGAGAGGGGAAAAAACCTTTAAAATCTCTGTGTTTCTGCTTATAGGTAGGATGATTGCACTTTAAGACAAGAGTGTCCCATCCTCCTCATTTTCCAGAAAATTAAATGAACTTCCCTTTCCTTCTCTTCAAACCACTTGTTCTTGTTCTTCTGATGTACCCTTGGTGACAAGTATCAAACTTTTGGTAACAGAGCCTCTGGAATCTAGGGTCTAGACAGGTGGCCATAGTAAAGGCTGGAACATATGTGCGGCTGCAGCACCGGGATCATTTTTACAGCGCCAGCCTCTGTCCTGGGTTGTGGAACTGTGTGTAATGCCAGGACCCAGATGGGCCTTGCCCTTCGAATGCCACACGGTACTGAAGACTCAGGATGACAAGGGAGACATTAGGGAAGGTGTCTATGTCATGTTTCCAAAAGTCTTTTCAGTATTGTAAAATCTTAAAGTCATGTTATATCAAATTAAGTAATAGATAATCATAAATGGTGTCATTTCCAAATAAGTTAAAATACTGGAACATTAATTATCAAACTTAAGTTTATATACTTGAACATCTCATTTTGCTATGGTACCAAAAAGGTAAATATCTTTAGATCTGTTATGGAGCAAAAAATTGAGAAAACATATCTTTCTAAATAATTACAAAATGGTTTTCTTTAATAAAGGTTGAAATAAAACAGTTCAACATTACTTCCTAGGTTTTCACTAAAAATAACAGTTATAAGAGTTAAAATTAATATAATTAAAACTGCAAAAGTCCTAGAAGTAACTCCATATGCAAAATATATAAGAAAAGCAAGATATGTTTTGGTGAGGAAATTTATGAACACAGGAATGTAGGTGTGTGTTTGCTGAGAAAACATTTTTTTCTAATGTAGAGCTGATTTAAAGGTTGTTTCAAAATGAAGGGAAAAATAATACAAATAAAACTAAATGGATATAGAAAGTTAGGGGAGAATGAGAATTTCAAAATAATTTATGGTTATACTAACAAAAATTAAATTTATCATAAGTTTTTTTTTATTGAGCCTTAATATAAAAAATACACCAATGGAAGTCTCTAATTTGATTTTCTCTTTTGATTGGGATTTTCATATAAGACGGTTTGTTTTTTGAGCAAAATACAAGAAGAAAAGACAGAAATAGATTCTCTGTGTCCCACATGATCTTTATTGAGTCTTTTAAATAATTGGAAAACTGTGTCTCTTTAAGAAAGAATAACATTTTCTGCTTCTTGAAATCTTTCAATTATCAGTTTGGCTAAATTAATGACTAATATATCACCGTGACCTGTGATCCTATTTTGAGGAAGTGTTTTAAACCTTTGACACATTTGGCAGGCTTCCCAAAATCAAATTTTAAATTCTAAATCATGTCTTTTTTTTTAACCTCGAGCTAACTTTGAGATGTGGTAGAGAATTATGAAACATCCAAAAGAAAGATAATAAACAGGTTTATTTTATATATTAAATTATACAAGAAACATCATTAAATAAGAAATGATATTTAGTGGAAGAATTAGATAGTACTGACAATATAATTGGCATAGTGCCTATTATATAAATAATTAATGAATGTTAATAAAAGAAATCATGTTTAGCCTTCTTTGAGTTATAAATGTATAAATATCTTCTTAATATGTGTTCCAAAATTGAGATTACATAGGAAAAAAAACTAAGCTTTCTTGTCAGTTCCATGTTTATAACCATAACCATTTCTAGTCTTGTTGACCACAGTACTGTAAAATGTTTTATGGCAATGTTTTGTTTTGTTTTTCCTAAAAGTTCATTCCAAATCCTAAAGTGTTGAGTCTTCAAAAAGGTTCATGTAAAAGACTAAAACAAATACTCTTTAATGTAGAATTCTGAATACTTGTAGACATACTTTGCACTGGATACAAAGTTCAAAAAGTCAGTGGGAAAAACTGGATTCATAAATTTACTAATCTAACTTCAAGAGGAGCAAGAATTCCATAGAACTAAAGTGATGGAGATCTAAAATGATTTTTATTACATTTTTCTTGGTAATATTGCTGATTCTTCTTACAATTTGTTTTCCAGAATCATGTTTTTTCTTTTAAGCTATTTATAGTTTACAGCAGTTGGGTACTGTAAACTAAGTTTATAGGCAAAATTGAAAAATCTACCTTTCTCTTTACCTGATCCCTTCAGAATTCAAAAACTATTCATGAGCATTTTTATTTATGGCAATATAGTTATTTGCATAAGTTCAATAAGATTCTGTTTTGTTTTGCAACAAGATACAACTGGTTACTTTCCTGGCGCTTTGCCTATTAGTCCTAATCAAGCCTTGGAAGAATTAACTTTGTAAAGCCCAGACATAAAAGAAGACTGGCCTGGCATCTTGTCTACATGATTCCCTTACTAGGCTCCTGCCTTTGGAGTCAGTAAAGACTGTCAATTTCTGACAAGCCCAGGAAACTCTTTGGGGGACATTAAGAAGAGAGAAATTCACTCAATTCATACAAGTATTAGAGGCAATCTTTGGCTTGGCTCCTAAGTCTCAAGAGATTTTAAAAAGTCTAATCCATGTGGCGCCTGTGGCTCAAAGGAGTAGGGCGCCGGCCCCCTATGCCGGAGGTGGCAGGTTCAAACCAGCCCGGGCCAAAAACTGCAAAAAAAAAGTCTAATCCAAAATTTCTTATGAAAACATTCCAGCAACATTAACTTAAAAATAGCATATCTGGCTGACTGCTATTCTTGCTGCACTTCATGCAAATAATCAATCCATGTATAACAAGACTAAAATTTATTGTATAAATACATTGGTCTTAGTATGACATATCTTTGGTAGAAATAGGGGACTATAGAAGCAAAAAAGAAAATTATGTTTCAGGAGAAAGCCTATGGTATATCTGTTATTATCTGATTGAGTTTTTCTTGTTTCCTCGTTTTTGAGATTTTATTATTTACCTACAATCTGGACTGAATCCTAAAATTTTAGTTCCCTCCAAGACCTCGCTGTGACTCTCCAGTCTAGTGTTTCCAACTTTCCTCCTACCCTCCTGACTTAAAATCACTAGAAATTAAAACTATACTTTTCTTTAAGCCCTGCATATAAAAGCTAGATAATTTTACATAAACCTAGGGAGAAGTCACTACAGCAATTTGTATATAAGCAGCCTTCATGCCTTTTGATATATAAAGGACTCAGAAAGTTGACTAGAACACCCAACTCAAACTACAATCTGGGAATATCTGCCAGAATGTCACTGCCTGCCCACTCCAACTGAAGATGCTTCAGATTCTAGACAAACTGGTTTATAGACTTCTCCAGACACTAACCTTTTTTTTTTTTTTATCTGTTTCCATAGAAATGCTTCTTATTAAAGATCAATTTAACTACACCATATACAGAGTCTCAGCTGTGAGAGGCTATCTGCAATGCCATCGCCTGCAAAGAGACGCAACAGTTTAACTCAGCTGACCTTTTCTCAGGACTGAGAGACTGATTCAAGAAGATATGAGTTGTTTATTCCAATCTATGTTTGTTTTTGTTTCCTTCCCCTTTGCAAATCTCTAACCTCGCAACCTCTAACCCAAATCTCTACATAGCTATCATTCCTAGTGTAATATATGAAACATTCTCAAAATAAAGTTTTATTTAGAAGACTAGAGGAAACCAAAACTATTTCATCTGCAACTACACTACTTTCACATAGTTTAAGATACTTATCCAGAGGGCCTGTGCACAGCAATCGCCCCCAAAAGCTGCCCTTTTGTGGAGGACATATGCTTCTTACATCTACATTGCATCTTTCAGGGGCTCTTCCCCTTATCTGAAGATCTAGGAAATTTTAGCTCAATGACAAAATACTATCTATTCTTTCTCAGAGCTGCTACCTATGAGATTTCATCTCTCTAACAAGACGATCTTTGCCCCATCCTGTTCCCTCTCTCTCTCCTAATCTGTCTTGCCATGCTCCAAACCCTATTCTTTCAAGATTATATACAAGCATCACCCATCTGGCACTTCCTATGAATTTTCATATTTTGAACGATTCTTGTGCAGATGTATGCCCTTTAATGATTTTGTATGCCTTTTCACCCAATAATTGGCCTTTTGTCAGTTGATTTTCAGCAGTTCTTCAGACAGGAAAAACAAGGTTTTCCCTTGACCCCTACAACATACACCAAAAATATAAGTCATAGTTTGACATATGTATCTCGGTAATAGGACTTAAAGTATTTTTTTCATTCTCATATTTTCTACTTTGAACATGTATACTTTATAATTAAAAATATTACTTTAAAATTACTAAATTAAAAATAAAACATATCATATCAGTGCTTTCTACCAATTGTGTGTGTATATGTATATGAATATACATATATATATTTTTAAGGCAAACTACTATAGTATACATATATTGGCCTATTTTTATTTATATCCAGGGATCTATGGAAGAACAAAGACCTTTCTAAAAGAATCACATGAATAAATAATGCTTATGCCATTTACCTTTTCAATCTTGGCAATGTTTGAATTTCTTTTATATCTGACTCTCAAATCAAAGGTTGCCAGGAGAGTCAGGTAAAAAACTTTGGTTTGCTTAATCTTATCTTTTTTCTATATTTTATGCATAGCATACTTGCCATCTTAGCTTAATTGGAAACTGAAGAAAAACTAAAGTTAGACTTGTCTTCATTAATTTTCAATGGACACTGACCAACGAAACTGTTCTTGTGTTCCAAATGCTAAATGCATTCTTCTAGGCAGCTGTGTATGCTGGTCATTAAGGAATGTGAGAAAGTCAGAGAATATTGTTCTTATCCAATTTTTTTAAATTTTCTTATTAAGTCATATACACATCAATTATGAATATATTTATGCATATGTGGGGTACAATGTGTTGATTTTTTTATACAATCTGACCTGCTTACATCAAACCAATCAACATAGCTTTTGCCTCATTTACTTGATTATTGTGTTAAGACATTTATGCTCTACACTTGACAGATTTGACTTGTACCCTTGCAATACACTCCATAGGTGTGGTCCCACCTTCTACTTTCCCTCTATCAAACCTCCCCCCTCCCTTCCCACTCCATTTCTCTCCTTCATCCTGGCCTATAGTTGTGTTCTATCTTTCATAACAAAGTGTGAGTAAATAAAAGTATGTTTCATATAAGTACTGAGTACATTGGATACTTTTTCCTCCATTCTTGAGATACTTTACTCAGGAGAATATGTTCCAGGTCTATCCATGTAAACATAAAAGAGGTAAAGTCTCCATTTTTTTAAGGCTGCATAGGATTCCATGATATACATATACCACAATTTATTAACCCATTCATGGGTTGATAGGTACTTAGGCTTCTTCCATGACTTGGCTATTATAAATTGAGCTGCAATGAATAATCTGGTGCAAATATCTTTTTTGAAAAATGATTTTTTGTCTTAGACATGAAACCATAAAGATTCTGGGAAAGAGTGCAGGGGAAACACTTGAAGAAATTGGCCTGGGAGAAAACTTTATGAGGAGGACCCACAGGGCAGTTGAAGCAATACCAAAAATACATTACTGGGATCTGATCAAACTAAAAAGCTTCTGCACAGTAAGTAAAGCAAGTAGACTGCCCTCAGAATGGGGTTAACATATCTGTAGCTCCTATCCTTACTTCAAGTTGTACATAGTCTCTAGAGAGATTTTTATTCTGACCTCAAATAGCCAAGAAGGATGATTTCACCAATTTGTTCTCAATTGGATCATAAAAATGATCAAGTGTGTGTGTGTGTGTGTGTGTATGTGGTGTCGGGGTGATAATAAAGTACATAAGGTCAAACCATTAACTTGGGGTAAATATGGGTGAATATGATATGGTAGTTTGATTCACTGATCTTACAGTATTTTATAAACTTAATCTTAATTTTTAGATAGAACTAATCTGGAAAAAGAAAACGAAAAAAAAAAACACCACCAAGAGTGAACTAAGTAAGTGGGGGTGAGTTTGTTCATGAATCTCAAAATGTGTAGTAGGTCAAGAGGACTAATTACAACAAGCTCTGTTGACACAGGAGCCCAATCCTTTGCCTCTGGACCACTGCAGGATTCCTGTATTTCAATGACCAGAGAATAGCCCCAGGAGGGACAGATTACAAAGTGTAAGTCTAGAGAATAGAGGATGAGATGGGATAATGAGAATACAATTCTTCTGTGAAACAGAACATTTAAAGGCAATAGAGTAACTCATGAGCACAAAATAAGGTCAGGTAGAAAAATACCAAATCCAACTATGGATTTCAGCATGAAACCTTAAGTAAATGAACTGTAGGAGAGACAAACATTGTGAATATCTGAATTAATGGCCTGGAAGTTCAAAGGAAATAAATTCAAACTGAAGAAAAGTTTAAAAAAAATGAACATAATAAAGAAAAAACTAAAAGATGTAAAGAGATCGAAGAAATCAAACTACCATGCAAATAGTAAAATATTCCAAAATAAGAACCTTTAAATATATTCTAGAAAGAAATGCTCTTGAGCTGGAAAAAGGCCTATCAGAAGATCTGAGCAATTGACAGACTTGTAAGATGGTTGGATGGAAATGACACTTGTCTGGATATATCCTGGTAAAATTCTGAAATTCCAAGTGAAGTTCTGAATAAGCTTTATGGCACAATGAACACATAGCAATGAAAAAAAAATGGAGACTAAAGTGAAATACCACCCACAAAGGGCCAAGAGACAGGTCTGCAGCCCAGATGATAAACATACACTGCAGGATAATCCAAAATATAAATGATTAAAAAGTACTCTTAAGGCTGGGCATGTTGGCTCTTGCATATAATTCCAGCAATTTGGGAGGCCAAAGCAGGAGGTTCACTTAATGCTGGGAGTTCAAGACCAGTCTCAGCAACACAGGCAGACTATCTCTACAAAAAAATAAATAAATTTGCCAGGCATGGTGTTACACATCTGTAGTTCCAGCTAATCAGGAAGAAAGATTCTTAACACAAAAACACAAGGACATTCTAATATGAAATAACGTATCTCTTAAAGTTCTTGAAGTTGCATCATTTGGAGTGAGGAGGGCAGGGGAACCAGGGAGATGGAGCATCAGTGTAGAAAGATACAGCACATCTCAACTGGCGCCATAGCTGATCCCTCAGTTAGGGACAAGGAGGGTGGGGAACGGGTGCTTTGTCCAGGGGTGTCCGTTGAGAGCAAATAACAATAGGAGATGCTTTGTCTGCTAAGAGGAACAAATTGACCAGAAGAGGGTTTCAAGAAAGAACACATGATACTGGAAGGTGGCCCCCAAGAGCTGACCAAATGTTTGGTCTACAACAAAGGGTCTCCAAGGACTGACTAACCCTAAAGAGACTTAGAAACCACAAAGTGGAAATGTTATCACGGGCTCCACAGGGGCTCTTGAGAGCACACCCACAGCTGAGGTAACAGCATCCCCAAATGACCTACCCTCATCAACATAGTAAAAATCATACCCACCAGCACCAAAACAGTTTTCAGACACCATGCCAACCACCAGAAATTGCTTTACAAGGATAGAAAAGGGCAGGGCTCCTAATTCCAGGAAATCTTCATGCCTTCCCAAGAAAAACCATGATTCTACCACACACAAACACCTTAACATGAAATTAGGGAATCATCATAAAAAGACTAATCTTAAACTCACAGTCTCCTCCACTTCTGGGGGCTGAGCCGTTCCTTCTCTGGAATATACACTATGCCGTTAGTAAACACTAGGACTTTGCCTGCTTGCACCTGCTTGCTCTGCTCATTTACTCCATCAAGCAGGTAGCAATAACCATTCTTCAGCACTGGGGACCAAGAACCGGGGGACATAAAGACCTGACATCCGAACACCCAACACCTTGTTTAAATATAGGGTCACTGAAAGAACAGGAGAAAGAAAGAAATCAAGAAAGAGTTAAAGAGTTCAAAACACAACAAAACTTCCAAATTACCCTGGGAGACAACAGAAAGAAAAACAATTTGATCAGAAGAAAAAGAAATGCGTTGCAACTTTGTAAAAACAATTCACAGTGAAAACAAGAAATAATCAAGATTTTCCGTCACTAAACTCAATATCAGTGCATTGAATTCCCACATTGAAAGACAGAAATTACTGTAGTGAATCAAAGTTTAAAACCACATACTGCTCGGAAAAATGAAACAACAAAAGAATGGTTAAATATATTATAAAATAAAGGGAAAGATATGGCAGAAAAATAAAAATCAGGTGAAATAGTACTAAAATAGAGTGAACTTTTAAAAATTCACCTGTGAAATTCAATATACAATGTATCCAGTAATAACATCAATAACATAAAGTGAGATTCTAAAAAATTAAATCCTTACTAAGAGAAAAGATAATCATTATTATATTTTACCATACATCTAATTCCACATAGAGTATGAATCAACCAATGTCCAAAAATAGTATAAGTAATCAAAGTGCAACTTGATTTTCTCTTTTCCCTTAAGGAGTTTTAGTTAATCATTGGTCACATTTTTGTGAATATCATGTAGAAATTTTACGTAATCCCTTAGATCAGTGTTACTGTATTTGCTTGGTAGTGTAGGAATACCAGTAACTAAAACGTTCACCAACAACAACAACAAAACATTCCCCTCAAATCTAAATCTAGGTAAAAATCTAATATATAGTACAAAAAGTTTGCTTATGTTTTAAAATCTATATTTATAAATTTGAAATAGAACCAGGAAGAATTATTAAAGGACACATAGTAAGTAAGGTTGTTTTAATGATTTTTATATAGCAACGAAATTAAAGAATTTAAAATATCTTTTTTTTTTTTTGAGACAGAGTCTCACTTTGTCGCCCTCGGTAGAGTGCCGTGGCGTCACACAGCTCACAGCAACCTCCAACTCCTGGGCTTAGGCGATACTCTTGCCTCAGCCTCCCGAGGAGCTGGGACTACAGGTGCCCTCCACAATGCCCGGCTATTTTTTTATTTTGCTGAAGTTTGGCCGGGGCTGGGTTTGAACCCACTACCCTCGGTTTATGGGGCCAGTGCCCTACTCACTGAGCCACAGGCACCACCCAGAACTTAAAATAACTTGTGACTATATTCATCACACTATTATAATCACTGACAGGAAAGAGTTGTTCCTCAAGGAGAGTAACTCATGATCACTGCCTGTCTCTGGGTGCATGTCCTTCGTAACTCAATTATTTCCTTTCATTACAAATTGGCTTTAAAAATATTAACCTAACTCTTTCCTTTCTGATTAAAACTGAAAAATATAATATCAAATATTCTGACCCTTTCCGATTCTAACTCAGATTCTCCTGAATCTACCACCCTCAACTTCTCACGGAGAACATTCCAGTTCATTAAAGACACACCGATATGTTTTTTCCCCTCTCTGATAATGAGAGCCAAAGATAATAGAGAGATACGATATGTGAACACCAAGAAAACTAAAGCAATGGAGTCAGGAGTTAATATGTAAATCGAAATAGCTCATGCGGGAATATGCTCTGGACGCTATACAGCAAAGCGGAGAAAAGCATACAAATGTCATCAAGGGCATGTTAAGTAGAGCCCAGTCTTTCATTGGTTAACGCTAACTGAACATCATCCAACTTGTCAACATTAGCTGTACCACACATACAATTCTGCAGTTATGTAAACTACCAAGAGAACCTAGAAGTCCTTGGGGACTCACTGCTTCTTCGAACACATACATTGTTTTTCTTTTCAAATGCTGTCCGTAAATGGAGAAGTGGAAATTACTATTGTCACACAAACACAACAAAAATGTACAGCGCCTGCTTCCTCCGTAACGGACGCCCACTTATGTGGCAATAAAATACAGGCAGATCATAGGGATAATTCCCCTGTGTGTGGATGGCTGAGAGGGAAAGTATGGCCTGCCTTGACAGGAACTGCTTTTAAGTCTTTAAACTGTCCTCCTTCCACATTTATTCAGTGTGCCTTCTTGCAGCTGAGAAATGCTGTTTCAAATCAGTGAGCACGTCTGAAATACTTAAGGGCGAGCAGCGGAGAATCTTTGCGGTAACTAAAATGTAGTAACTTTTCCCAGGGCAGGCAGTAGGTGCCGCTTGCCGTTTCTTAATTGGCTGATTTACCTTCCAACAGTGATGGGGCGATTGGTGTGAAATGTCAGCTCAGGACTAGAGACTACCATTTAGAAGAGAAATTTGATCATGGAAGCACAGGGACATTAAGTAGCCCAGATGATTTTTTCTGGCCAGATGACTAGCAGACATTTGGCATTGCTGAAATTAAAGAAAGAACAATTCCCAAAAGATCACGTCATTTGGAAAATTATAGAGCTCCAGTAAACAATTATTTGGGGGAAAGAATGATAGTGAATACATTCAACATCTATAAATCTTATGAGGAATGAAAATCCTAAGAAGGTTTCCCAAGTTCTTCGTACTCTGCTAAATAACATTCCCCACTCCTATAATGCCTCTCTCCTTTTTCCTTTCATGGAGTTAGAGGTCTTGTCTTTTACATGCCCTGCATTTCCCATTATTTGTAATTAAGAGTCAGAGAATTTAGTCTACTTTATGCAGAGAACTGCAATTGATTGACTTAGCTGTTCATCTTTGTCGTCAACCAGTGCTTTAGAGGGTAGTAAAACCCACTTCTTGAAATAACAACTAACATAATATATATACACAGTGGAGCCTCTATAAGTTGACCACCCAAGGGACTGTAACAAACTGATCAACATCAAAGGTGGTCGACATAAGAAACCAGGCCTACTGTATTGATATGTACATGTGCTGGTCCAGTCTGTGAAAATCAGGTCAGTCTAAGAGGTGGTCAGTATAGGGAGGTGGTCAACTATGGAGGCTCTACTCTCTCTATAAAAAGTTACTAGTATCATTGGTTAAAAAAAGAGTGAACATCCTCATGGTATCTAATCTAAGCTCAAGTTCAGAAATCAAAACTACTCTTATTAATTTTGATCTTTATACCACATCTGTCATATTGAAGCCCATCCTTACAAATTGATGAGGGAGGGCAAGGCAAGAGCTAGAGTAAGGGCCCCCAGAACTCTGTGGAGGAACAGACCTCGCTAAAACGATGACAAGGGCAGCCACCTTCCTGCCTTTGCTTGGTAATAGTCACTGTCCGCTTGTTTGCTTTTCTGGAATTGCTACTCTAGAAGGTACAAGGGGATAGCTGTAAAGATTTCTAACTTTTCTCCATAAATAACAAAATCTGAGGTATCTCCCAGGTTCTGCATTCCAGTGGACTGGCTGACTCACCCAGACCCAAATGGTCTTGGCCCTCCACTCAAGGAACTGCATTCCAGCAGCTGACCCACACAGGCAGCGGTCCGTACCAAAGGACTGATGTTCCACCCTGAATCCAGCCAATTAGCAGACCCTGATTCCTAACCCTCTGCCTGCCAAACTGTCTTTAAAAGTCCTGTCCCCCCAATTCCCAAGGAGGCAGATTTGAGAAATGTCTCCCACCTCCCCACTTAGCACCACACAGAATAAACTCTCAACTATAAACCCTGGTGTCTCTGGACACTGACTTCCTCCTGGGCAGCAGGCAGATGAACCTAGGTGGGCAGCAACAATATCTAGACCACAGTTTGCCTAACATATTCCCAAAATATATTCATTTATCGTTATAAAATCCCCAGCACAGGGCGTAGCTTGTAGCTACTCGAAAATTGTTGTTTTTCACATATAAACCTAAGGAATGTCTCTGAGATAAATAAAAATAGGGGTTTTATAATTTCTATCTCCATCATCAAATTCACCACAGGTTTTATGTAAATAATCAACACGAGTTAGGTCTAGCGAATAAAAATCTTAGATCCCGCTCCTTTGTTCTCTTATCCTTCTTCCTTCTTTTTCAGTCCTTCTCTTCCTTTACATAAATTCAAATTCAAATAGTAAATAATAAAAATTACAATACCATACCATTACCACTTCTTCTGCACGGCATATCTGATGTAGAATAAAACAGTAATACTCTGATTTTAAAACAAAAATACCAGTCTGGAACTCAGGACCTCAGATAACACACTTAAAACTTCCTAATTCTATACTTCCTCATCTATCACATTATGTGGTAAGAAGACGAAGAGGAAGAAGAGAAGGGAAAAAACAGAGGAGGGGAAGAAGGAGGAGTCAAAGAGGGAGAGGAGAAGAGAAAGGAGGCGGAAAGAAATCAGTGGAGTAATAGATGTAAAGCGCTCAGCAGAGATCCTGACCCGTAGTGAGTGAAAGGCAGAGTGAGAGGAGATGTAGCCAAAAGCTTGGGAATTAAACGGATCTGAACACAAATCCTTAGGCCAAATATCTCTATAATGGAGATAATATTAATACCAAGAGCGGAAATACGTTGTAAGGATTAAATAAGTAAATCCAAATAAAGTCCTTCGTAGAGTGTCTAGTGTATTATAAACCCTTGCTAAATTGTAATTACTGTTATCCTTAAGTTCTTCATTAGATATTTGGTATTTTTAAAGCACTTTAATATTTAAACTAAAAACATCAGAACTCTTAAGAAATTGTAAGGATTAATTACATTTCAAAATATAGAATTAGTGAGTCAAAATAGAGTTATGAATAAAGACATCAGAAATAATACATTCTATTCATCTGTTTTAAAATGCCTGTTCGAGAGAGGGGTGAGCTGATGTGTGCTGAGTCATTCAATGAAAATGAACCTTTCTACAAGGGGCAAACTTGTTACGATGAAGTGAAAGCAAACGGCTATTTGAACATTCACATTTTAAGGAAACATTCTAAGCACATTAATATCAGACTGGATGATTTATGTAGTTCTTGTCCTGTTTAAGGATCCACATTATGCTGTGCTGGAGAGAAAATGGTGTAGGGAGTAATATATACGGGCAATAAATTCTCTCTAAACTCTCTCATAGAATTATGAGGCATAATTATTTATTATTGGACCTTTAAATCAGAAGACCCCTAATTTCTCAGAAAAGACAGTGTAAACAATCAGGGGTGATTGGTTCACAATAGACCAACATTTATGGGAGTAGCCTTAATTGGGGAGTAATGAGTGCTGGTACTAAATGAATAATTTACCGGAGAAGGAGTAGACAGTCTTTTGTAACTAATGTCTCGGCTGTCAAGACACAACTTGATTTTTTGCTCTCAACTGGACCTTGGCAGTGTCTGCTGCCCTAGAATACAGGAGTGCTGACAGCAGAAGCACTCATCCCGAGGGTGGCATCTTGGCGTGCTGCCTGTGGCTGGGATAATACATGCAAGATACAGCGTATGAGCTGGTATCTGTAATCAGGAACTGCAACTCTGAGGCTGAATTTTTTTTTAAATAAATCTGGAAGACAGATGTTTGCCCCAACCAGCCTGTTAATTTTGAACTGATTATGTTTCCAACAACAAAGGCACTAATCTGCAGAGAAAAGTATGAGTTTTTGACATTATTATAATAATTAAAAATATATCTATCATTTAAAATTAAACCCTGCTTACACAACCATAATTAACTTATTATATTGAGCCAAATAAATATAACCTGGTCACTCCTACGTAAGTCTATCAGAAGTCCTGTTATTTAAAAATAACATAGAAAAGGGAGAGAAGGAATTAGTGGAAAGATTAATAATTTCTCTTCCCTTAAAAGAAACATATAAATAATGTCCTATATGCTTTTTGATACAACTATTCCATTACATGATTTAATTTTAATAAGCAAAAATTTTCCCAGATGTACATAAAGGTGTGCTATAAACACTATTCTCTGTATCAAAAATAAACAAACTAAATGTCTGGCAATAGGAAACTGCCTAAATAAATAATAGGCTATTAAATAATGGAATACTACAAAGCTAATAAATAAACTTCACAAATATTTAGTCACATAAAAATCTCCAAAAAAAGGGCAGCACCTGTTGCTCATCAAGTAGGGCTCCAGCCCTATATAATGAAAGTGGCGGGTTCAAACCCGACCTCAGCCGAACTGCAAAACAGAAAAATAGTCGGGTGTTGGGGCAGGCGCCTGTAGTCCCAGCTACTCGGGAGGCTGAGGCAGGAGAATCGCCTAAGCCCAGGAGTTGGAGGTTGCTGTGAGCTGTGTGAAGCCGCAGCACTCTACTGAGGGCAATAAAGTGAGACTCTGTCATTACAAAAAAAAAAAAAAAACTCCAAAAAAAATTAGTAATTCACATACACAGTTATTCTAAAGAGTAGTCAACTAAACTTGAAAAGATAGTACTTTTTCTCTGAGTAGTGGACTCTGAGAATTTTTTCATCTCATTCTACATTTTTATGTTGTTTAAATTATTTAAACCTACATATACCTGCATATTTTCTAACATAAGCATGTAACATATCAAAACCATCTAATACATTTAATATCATCTAAAATACAATCCACAAAGAAAAGCTTTCACTGTAGCTGGATCACACGCAAATGAAAATTATTAATTTGCAATTACGTACTGTTTAACCTTAGTACACCCTTTATAAAAGTACAACTTTCATTTCTTACCTCTATGCTTAAAGAATATTAGAGAAGAATATTTGATAATTTCCACAAGACAGTAGAAAATGAAAATAAATAGAAAATAAAATCTATGTAGGAAAGTTTAAATAAATCAAGGTGTATTATAAGTTATAGAGCTACAGCACATTGCTGGAAAATGCAGGCAGAAGTCAGGGATACTTGGGTTTAAAACATCCTCTCCCTGACCCTAAAGAGGTGGATGACTTCGTCTCCAATATGTAACAGCAGATTACACAGACTGTGAGAAGATCAGACACAATGACATCTATCTACCTCATAAGGTTGTTCTGAAGATTAAATTTGATAATGTGTGTAAAGCATTTATCACAATGTCTGGCAACAGTAATGGCTCAGAAACTGAAAGCCGTCGTTACTCACCGAGAACACTAAGCTATGATGAGCTGATGATAACTCCTTCAATTCCCAACATACCCCCCACACACAAAAACAAAAAATGAGATATTCTTCTAAGGAGAATGCCAATCCAATGTTAATGCACCCAGGGCCCAGAAAAGAAAGCAGATTTAAATGAAACAAGGACATGGATATTAGGAATAATTTCTTAAAAACCAAGCTATGCAACAACCATGAAGCTTTTCGTGTTTGTTTTCTGCAGTAGGCCTTGCTCTGTTGTCTAGATATAGTGCAGGACATCATCATAACTCACGACAACCTCAAATTCCTGGGCTCATGTGATCTGCTGCCTCAGCCTCCCGAGCAGCAGGGATTACAGGCCGTGGCCACCACGTGGCTAATTTTTCTATCATAAGTATTAGTATTATTATTTACAGACAGGATTTTGGTATGTTGCTCAGGCTAGTAGCAAACTCCTGGCCTTACATGATCCTCCTGCCTCAGCCTTCCAAAAGGCTGAGATCGAGGGCATGAGCCATTACTCCTGACAAGGGGGCTTCATAATAAATTGTGGGAGCTTTACTCACTAAAAATATTTGAGAAAAAACAACTAACTCTCTGACCTTGGCGGTTCAGATTTCCATTGCCCTGGGATGAAAAGGCCAGAAAACTGAATTTCTAAAATTCCATCCAGATTTGTGATTTCATGATATATTAATTAAATTAACAGAGTCACCATTCTAATGATAAACTGTGTCATGGGATTTCAAGGTAAGCACAGACAACATATCTTTGCAAATGCAGTTTGTTACTTTACAACCTTTGAAAAATTGTGGACAATACGTCAAAATAACAAAATAACTCCTGCATATACAAAAAAAAGGAAGGAAAGAAACAGAATGGTACCAGATATCTCACTGAGGGCTTCTGCATTCCTGTTTTTCAGTAAAAGTTAGCAAATGAATTCACAGAGGAAGGTGTAGAGTTTATGTAATTCTGGGGGAAGATAATAAGGAGTTAATAAACAAAAGGGAAAACTAAACATCAACAAATTGAGAAAGTGAAGTTAACATTCAGGAATCAGAATACCATTTGAAGTTCAACTCTATAAAAGGCCAAGCAGTATTTAATGTTGGCAAACACTCCAACTGATTAGGTTGTCTTTGAATTTATGGGATGCTATGACGTTTTATTTAAAGATTCCATTATGTGAATTAAGCAGGGTAGCCTTGGATTAGCGCTGTTTCTCTATATTTAATTTTACCCAAAATGCTATTAACTAGCACATTCAGATCAGAGCATTTTTGTTGAGACAAGTCAGCTAGTTTGTAAAGACAGAAGTAAAATGACATATAGATCTTTTTTTCTGGAGGGGGGAGGCCTCACTTAGAATTATATTTCAACAATCATCATAGATTCTCAGATTCTCAAGTCACCAGGTAAAGTTCAGTGACTTTCAGCCTAGAAAGAGCACAGTAGCTGAGACTTACAAGTCCCAGGTCCAGTTCTGTCTCTAATTGGCTCTATGCAGGACCAGCCAGGTTCATGGATTTAAGACCTATACAGTCAGTCACACAGGGCCCCCACATAGAAGGACTCCATGCTTGGTATAATTCTCTGCTGCTGCCACTTTGAAACTCTCAATAATTCTTTAAGCAGGGCCTCACATCTATATTTCGTACTAGGCCCTACAAATTAAGTCATTTCTGCCTGTGTAAGTTTTGCAAGTCATTTTACCTAATTTTCACTTTTCCTCAAATTAATCAACATCGCCAACACTTTCTCCTAGTTTTTGCAACTGCTGTGTTATCAGAACATACATGATCTTTGTGAGACTGTCAATACAGTAATGCTCTTGTTCATACTTTAAATATTATTTTCTGATACTACAGCCAACAGAAGGCTGTAAAAAATCAACATTTCCGAAGGTGATTTCTTTTAGGAGAAAGAGACTATCATTATTACCCCGAGCCTTTCCTAGTCTGAGCCTTCCATTAAAGAATGAAGGGGGGATAGACACCATAACGTTAATCACACTTTCTATCTTAAAAGTATATATACTGCTTCAATTGCCTGGGGAGTCCTCCTCATAAAAAATTCACCCAGGCCAATTCCCTCGAGAGTTTTCCCTGCACTTTCTTCTAATATTTTTATAGTTTCATGTCTTAAGTTTATTGATCCAGTGAGAGTCTATCTTGGTTAATGGTGAAAGGTGTGGGTCCAGTTTCAGTCTTCTACAGGTCGCCAGCCAGTTCACCCAGAACCATTTGTTAAATAGGGAATCTTTTCCCCACTGAATGTTTTTAATTGGCTTGTCAAAGATCAAATAGCGGTAAGTAGCTGGGTTCAGCACCAATGTACACAATTATGATTTATTAAAATTATTAAAAAAAATAAAAGTATATATATATATATATATTTGACAACTGACCTTTTATCCAAAAGTACCTTTGTTCAAAAAGCCATTTAGTGCTGACACTACTTCATGGAATGAGGGAGGGAGAACAGACTCTCTCTAGGACTGGGCCATTCACAAGAGAAAGTATTGTTTAAAAACACTTCACCGCTAACCTTTCAATAATATATTAATAAGAAAAAAATGCTATAAAAATTAAAACGCTGAGTGTGGTGGACAGCGCACCCCCGTTACAGGTGTATGGACCTGTTTCCTTGGTCCTAAACACGCACTTGGTGTTGTACCATCTCGTCTGTTTAGCCCCAAATCCCTATCATTATAATTACTTTAGATTTAAAAATCTATAAGGATGCTGTGAACGTGTGTAAACTAAGAGAGGAAATGTGCTGGTGGTGTGTCTGGAGCTTTCCATTGAACACATTAACCAATGGTATCAAGAACCACAAGTATCTCCCACTTAAGCCAATAATTCACTTCAGAAAAATCTGTATTCTGCATGAAAAATTCTGATAACCTAATTTTTATTATTTTACATGGAAAAAACACAAAGTATTTGTACCAAATCCAAGTCCCCAGTCAACTTTTAAAACCTAAATAAAACAAAGTATCAAGTGCCAAGGTACCTGAACATCGACAAATGTAATAAACTGTATTTGTATAAGAGAGCGTGAATTACTACAAACATCACCTCCTGACCAACCATGGGTAACAGACAGCTGGTATTAGGCATCTTGATGCCCCCAGAAAACATGCACATCTCCTTGGTAGGTCTACATTTCAAAGCATCTCCACAGGATTCTGATGTTCTTAGAAGAAAATAATATATTTCATGTTTTCACAATGTATTTCATACATGTAAATCAAGACCCTGCTTATACAGTATTACATTATTAAAAATACTGTGTGGAGACAGCAAAGAAACAGCTTATGAAGAGTTCACTTCCAGGCTAAGAAGAGTGGATTTCAAACATCAAGAGGCATTCTACTGGGCAACCATAACTGGAAAGACATCCTATTCTGCAGGTTATACCTGTATTTAATTTAATCAGCAAACTAAACTATGTTCAGGACATGTTAACTTCTGTAGGAGAAACAAAGTAGATGAGGACTGCAACTTCCAAGGACTTAAATATCATGGTACTACAGGAAGGCAGGGAAGCGTAATTGGTGTGCCTTTCTTAGAATAGCCATGGATCAAGCTGGACAGACTGCGTTGAGTTGACAGAACAAATGACAGAGAAAGAAATTTTGGCTAGGATTATTGAGATGTCCTGGGCATACAGCTAAACGTTAATCTAAATACAAGAACTGAAGCCCAGATCTGTTATTCAGCATAAGATTTGATGAAGTCGTTGAATTTCTCCGTGAGATTAAATGAGTCAATGTTGCAAGCTTTTAAACAAATAAGAGGGTGCATAAGGGAACACTAAGTATTTTTGTGGATATAGCAGGTCCTCAAATAACATTTTTTTGTTCAAAGTTGTTTTATTATAAAGTGCGTGAGGGGGGGAAAGTCTATTCCCCCAGCTGGAGCCACTTTCTAAACGAAGTTGATAGGTTCTATCTATATCTGCATGGGTTTTCTTCGGGTTCGGTTTCCTCCCACATCCCAAAGATGTGCACATGAGGTAACTGAGGTGTCTAAACTCTCCCATGATGAGTGAGCGCGGGTGTGCATGTGGGTGGACCCTGCAATAGGACAGTATCCCGTGCAAGCTGGGTTCCTACCTTGCCCGCTGAGTCACAGGTATAGGCTCTGGCCTCCCCCCATCATGAACTAGAAAGAACAAGCAGGTAATTATCTCGTTCACATTAATCATTCTCAAATGTATGAACACCTCACATTTAATTATTTATTATTAGAAGTATTTTGGTCTTTATTTAGACCAAATCTCTGTCACCTGAAATATACCAGAGGCACTTTAGTCTTTTTTATATCAATTAGCCAATGATATCATTGGTTCCATTACATGGCAGCTGACTTAAAGTCATACTTTCCAAGAACCTATTGATGTTAAGTGAGGATTTACGATGTACAAACATGGGTTTGAATTCTTTGTTAGCTATGGGGAAATTACTGAACTTCCCAGAGCTTTCATTTTCCCCTCTGTGCAGTGAAGATAACTGTACGAATGCTGCAGAATAGAAATTGTGTTACAAAGATATAGAAAGAGCCTAGCAAAATGTCTGGACTACAGCATACTTTCAGGAAAGAATGATTAATTTTCTCATTACTATTAAAACACCAAGCACCTTTACTCCTCTCCACTCAAGCAACCAGTCCCTTCACTCATGCCTCTACCTTGTTATTATAAGAACACTTAATTCCTTAAATTTCTCTCCTTTACCACAACTTCCCTATACACACACAGTTTATCCACATACAAAGGTCTATTCTCTTGAACTCTTAATTCTAAACCATTATCAGACCCTACCCAACATGTCTCCTGGTTTCAAAGACTTCAAATATTGTTGACTATACTTTAATACCTTCGATATTTACAAAATTTGCCCTGCCAATCCTCAATCCTGGATGGATTCAACAGTCATTTTATTCTACTACTGTTTATACTGTCTGAAGCCTTCTATCAGAAAGCTTATTTGGTTATGAATGCTATTGTTACATCAGAGGGTGGAACTCTGTGTTTTTAAAAAACCAACAGAAGGCCTATTTCCTTTTCTCTCTTCTGCTTCTTTAAAATGAACTGTCTCTAGACTTTTTTCCCCTAAAATACACATTAAAAAGTGAAAAAGGCTTTATATAGACACCAACTGGTTGGATTATTTTAACTGAGAGTACCCCCATTTCGCTCAGAGAGGCAATGGCCCAGCTATACATGACATTTCCTATCCTTACATTGCACTTGAAGGTTGCCCAGCAGGATGGACACACACACAGAATGGGAGCTGCCCACCTACCAGGGTTCTTGTTACACAAGAGAAAATAAATTCAGGATCCATTTAAATTATCCTTGTCTCTTAATCATGTTCGACCATAACATTATACCTTACGCGTTTCATAACTGTTCCCTTTATCATTGTAGATAAGAGTTTTATTACTATAAACAACCTCAGCCAATCAATTAAATATCTGATCTAGATTAACAATCAAAAATCTAAGCTGAGTGTAAAAACTCATTTAAATATCCCATGAACAAGCTAGCACTTCTTCAGATAGAAACCTCAAGTGGGGCATGTGGTAGACTTTCACATTCACTCTCAGAGCTCCTCCTCTCAAGCCCATTCTGACCCAGGTCTCAGCTTCCATGGGGTCATCACCGTGACCAC
Organism: Perodicticus potto; assembly: GCA_963574655.1. NCBI lineage: Eukaryota > Metazoa > Chordata > Mammalia > Primates > Lorisidae > Perodicticus > Perodicticus potto. Next base: position 76,472 of record CAUYRH010147253.1, on the reverse strand, counting down.
GCTGTGAGATGGAAGGCAGTGCGAGGCCATCCCTTTACTGCAACATGTGTCGGTACCTCCAGGACCAGTGGACGTTCAACACTGACTTGTTCCTTTCCGAGGCACTTTCCAGGGTTGTTTGGATATATCTGGACATCCAACTGCAATGAGCAACTTCTGGCCGTCATCGGCCCTCCAGGCCCTCAGCTCCCATTTGACAGTGGGTTTCTACCCCCTTACTGCAGACTGTGTTTGCCCTGAGTAGACCTGCTCCATCCCACAGGTGCACTTCTGCCCTGTTTTGTGTGTAAGTTCTTGCCCAGTGATGTCGCCTCTCATTGCCCCGCCACCAGGGCCTTAGCCCTTCACTTGTAGCAACCCCAGACATGCATCAAATCCAAAAAAATAAAAGTAATCTCAACTTTGTGAAACAAATAGTGGATTGTTTTACCATACAGACTCAAAGGGACATGTATTTGCTCTCTGAGTAATCTTCTCAAAGACATTTACACTAAGATTAAGGAGAAGGGAAAGCACGCTTTTCTCCTGGGAGAAAGAAAACAGCATACTATTTTACACCTTTTCTCCCAAGGAGCTTTTCTCTTGCTCTCTTCAAGCTGGATAAGTTTATACTCTCCACATAGATTGTAGACAAATGTTAAAGGTACACACACACACACACACACACACTCACACACAGAATTTTCAGAGAGCTCTTTGAAATTCATAAGTAGCCTGAGGGTAGTTTCTATCTTGTGCCTTTTCTCAGTGTTAGGAAGGCCATAGATTTTATTTGTCAGTCATTTTACTCAGCCCAAGGAGACTCTTTTTACCATCCCTTACTTAGTTCTCCTAAACCTGCACCAATGTCCTCTTCAATCTGTGCATATAAAAATCACCTCTACTTACTCAGAGAAAAGTGGTCATCCAGTGTGACTTTCGAAGTTTCCCCAGCTACAAAATCAACTGTCTTTATTCATATTCAGTAATATCCCTTCTTTCCCAAGTAGAACATCCTACCATCTTTTTGAAGATAGATTGCCTGACTCTCATCTTCTCTGTCTGCCTTTTCTTTAATTATCCTTCAAAATTCAGACTTTTTTTTCTTATTTTCAATAAGAGAAGATTCCTTCTTTCTAGCTATATGTCCTCCATTCTCAAAAACAAACAAAAAGGAAAAACAAAGTCTTCAGTACATTCCACATTTCTCTTACCAAACGTCATGACAATCTAGACAAAGTTCCTGCCAATGCCTCACTTTCCAGTCATTCTGTAATATTACAGTATTTCCTCTGTTCCAATGCATTTTACCGAATCCATTCTCACAAAAGTAAATAAATAACTCCTAATGGTCGAATACAATAAATTTTTAATTCTGCTTTAAGTCTATAAAGCAATTCAAAATTCTTCCTCGGATCCCTTTCTCTCTTCTTTGCACCTATTTTTTTTTTCCTTTCTCTATTTTTGAGTTAAAATCCCTAGAGGTAAAGATCAGAAATCCAAGGTTTCAACAAATTTTATTGACACCACTGATAAATATAAATGATAGAGAACTACTGGTCTAACATTTAGAAAACTATAAATCAACTATTTGGTTAAATAACAATAATCTAGTCCAGGAGGGGAGGAGCTACTTTAATAATCACTTGAAAACATTTGTCATTTTCCTCTTTTCATTACCTAACCATCAGCTCAATATCAAGGTTGAATTAAGAATTGGAGCATATTACGGTATTTAAAGCCACATAATAGATCAGAGCAGCTTTAATTAAAGTTACCAGGACAACCAGAGGGAAACAAAATATGCCATAATTGCAAAGTGTCACTAGAAAAATTTGTTTATTATAACCTTGATTCTAGTTTCTCTGAGCAAAATGCCTAGAGACCTTCATTTACTGAGCAAATCTCCCTGCCAGGGCTGGTTAGTGAACAATGAGACCACTGATTTCACTTACCTCCATCTCTCAGGAGGCACCACCGGTGGCTGAATTGTTTTGTTGAAAAGCTTTCTCCCATAAATTGATGATTAACACTTGCAGAAATTTCAGCCTAGTTCAGGCTGAAATGAATGTTAATAACAATGATAAATGATTGTTCCTTTTTTGTTTCTAAACATTGTTTGATTTAAGGTCAAATCCAACATTGCTTGTTGGATAAGAATAATCCAACGGCATTAGCAAGAGAATCATCATAGGAAGCCAGTCTCTAAGACACGGATGTAGCAAATGTCAGAAAAATCGCCCTACAGCAGAAATACCTTGTAAATAAAATGGTTCAAATTACCAATGTGGAATTAGAGGCAGTTTAAAAAAGGGGGAATTATAGACAGAAGATCTACAATTGAATTCTGCCACCACCTCATGCTGTCTATATAATTTTGGGCAAGAACACTGGTCCTTTGAGTTTCTTTGTTTCAAAAATAAGAATGAATAAATGTTTAATGCCTCTACTTCATAGAATGTCTATAAGGCCCTAATGCACATGAGTCATCAGAATCAAAACATGATTTCATGTAGCCATCCCTACCCAGTGAAAACCAAACCACAGCTAATAAAATGCAAAGTCTGTTTTGCTATCAAAGAGATAGCAACTGAAATTTTTTTTGTATCGATTTCTCTTTGAGCTCTTCCTAAGGTGAGCTAATAGAGCAAATCAAAAGACCATAACACAAAATGAATATATATAAAAAGTCAAAATAAATGCTGAAACTGAAAAAGGAAAATATTGTAGGAAGCAGTTGAGAGTCACACATATAAACAAACACAAGCTAAAACATAAAGCAATAAAAAAAGTTACATTTAAGTTTTTAATCAACAGGCTATAAACGATAGGATTAAAAATTAACATTAAAATCTGTGTGCATGTATGCACTACAACAATTACAATAGTAATTATTGCAGATACTGAAGAGCAATAATTTCACTAAGAAAAATCTAGTTCATGAAAAAAAATAGTTCAATTCACTATTCTTTCACAGTTTTCACACCTGTATTTTCAAAGGTATCTTAGGTTGTAACCTTGACACTGGGGATAATAAAGGTTGTAAAAATTTCAAACACATAAAAATGAAAATTGGTTCAATGTCATACATTGTTTTACCTAATCACTCTTTTGAAAATGGTTAATCAATACAGGATCCACTGAAAAATTAATAGCCTTGCAGAATATTCTATGACGTGTAACCCATATTTCTTAACTACTATGAAATGAACAGTAGTTTGTAAGATACTACCTAGCCACCACTTCCTATTTGTTAGGATAACACACTCCTTCAGGCCAAAGGACACATTTGTGTAAGTGGTGAAGAATGCAGATCTTACAGTCAGACATGCCTGAATGTGAATCTTCTTCACACTGCTGCTGCTCAAAGTATGATCTTTGTTCCAGCAGTATGAACATCACCTTTAAGCTTATTAAAAATGTAGTATTTCTGGCCTGATCTACTGAATAAAAATTTGCATTTTAATAAGAGCCATGGGTTATTTGTACACATATTAAAGTTTGAGAAGTACTGGCATATATTACTTATTAGAAACATGTCCGTGGGCAAGTTTCATAAACCCTCAAAGTTTTAGTTTTCTTGTTGAAAAATGAGACTAATAATGGTGTCTAGACCACAGTATTATTGTAACAAATAATTAGATGATGCTACTTAGTAAGCACTCAATAAGGTCTAACTGGTATTAAATTTTATCATCTACTGTAGACTTGTCTATTCATGATTTTTCCTACTCTATTTACCTATAAAATTACATTAGTACCCCACGCAGATAGATTAAAACTTCTAAAATTGAGATGTCTTTCTGAGTATAAGCTCATAACAAAAATATAAGCTAATAATGCCATCTTGCATTCTCTCACAATACAAAGAAGCACCTGTTTTTTAATTAGCCTCAAAATACTTCTCCTTCAAATAATGTTTTATCTATTTTTGTGGAATCAAACAAGTGAAGCAATGAATTTAGTTTGAAAACAAACATGAATCTTTGTCCCTGAAATAATATCTAATTTTACATTTAATTAGCCACCGTGTCTTCCATACTCTGCTATCAAGCACTTTATGATGCCTCTTCACTGATCCCGCATAGGACTCCAATAATGCACCAGCTGTTTTGAGCTATAATTCCAAATGATAAATAAGAAAAAAGTCTCAAAAGGTTCCTATTTTTATCCAATTAAGATACATGCTATTTCATTCTGTAGCCTTTTTACAGGGACTTTGTCCAGATTACATGATTCCTACATGTGGAGTACAATTCAAGCTGATAAAATCAATATAAATAGAATCATTTTCAGATGTCACCAGACTACTATGACTCACTTTATTAGAAAATGCTTTGCTTTTTATTACATAAGTTGTTTTTTATTTTGTTTTTTGGTGTTTTTTTGGCAGTTTTTAGCTGGGGCTGGGTTTGAACTTGCCACCTCCGACATATGGGGCCAGGGCCCTACTCCTTTGAGCCACTAGCACCGCCCTATTACATAAGTTTTTATAGCAAACATTTACATCTCCTAATGTTTAAAAATGGTACTCACATCTCCAACCTTGAAGATAATAATGCTCTGAATTTCCTATTAATGAGAGTTTGTCTATGGATTATTCAATTATTCATGTCTTAAAAATTAAATGTTTAACTTCTAGCAATATGGCATACCGAATATTCCAACAGACATTCCTGCTACATTTCAAGACCTTGGGTACTTTAAGAAAAATATAAAGATTCACAATGATGAAAGCAAGGAAACTGTCTGAGGGTCAACATAAACATAAGCTACAGTAAACTGAAAGTCTAAACTGTGAGCATTAAATAAACAGCAAATTTAGAGGGTTGTCTCTGGGCCAACACCTGTAATGGTGCTGAGATCCACAGAATGAAAACAGCTGAGCTGAAGCTCAGGTATCACATCCAACAAGAGGTGTGTAAGAAATTTATGAAAGAACCTTAAAAGCTTATTAAACATAAAACAATTGCTAAATGGAAGATCTTGTTTATAAATAGAAAGATAAAATATAAGAGGCATCAATTTTTCTCAATTTGGTCTACATAAATTTAATGCCAATCAAAATCCCAGTACAGGGGTGGGCAGCACCTGTGGTTCAGAGGGTAGGGCACCAGCCCCATATACCGAGGGTGGCGGGTTCGAACCTGACCCCGGCCAAAATGCAACAAAAAATAGCCAGGTGTTGTGGCAGACACCTGTAGTTAGAGCTACTCGGGAGGCTGAGGCAACAGAATCACCTTAGCCCAGGAGTTGGAGGTTGCTGTGAGCTATGATGCCACAGCACTCTACCGAGGGCAATAACGTAAGACTCTGTCTCTAAAAAAAAAAAAAAAAGAAAAATCCCAGTACAGATCTTGCTAAATAATAACATGCAGAATCTAAAATTTGGAAAAGAAGTGGAAGTTCAAGAATATTGAAGATCCTTCTGAAGAATATATTGGGAGATTATCAGATAGCTAGCTTGACGATCAGAGCTCACTGGTGGAAGGCAACTGTTTAACAAATATCCTAGGAAAACTGTTGCCAAAATATTAGTTTTTAATTGCAGCCCAAAGTTATATGCTAATATCACTCACATGTGGACTAAGAACATAAATGTGAAAGACAAAACTTAGAACCATATAGAATGAAATGAATTTTTAAATCATGTGTGTAACCTCAGGGTAGGGAAGGACTGCTTAACAACAACAACAACAACAAAAGAAAAACCCAAAATGCTATTTTTCAAAAGTTGACTTTAACTACATTAAAATTAAGACCTTATCTCATCAAAATCGTTATAAATATAATGGACAATGAACAAACTGGAAAGAGATATTTACATCATATATATAACAAGTAAAAACAAATTACCATCAAGAATACATAACCTAAAATCAATTAAAATGTGCCCAAAAACATTGCCAAAGAGGAAACAAGAATGGCATCTGAATATACAGCAAAATGTCTTTCTCATTGGTAATACACAGAAGGTACCATTTTATACCCATTTCATCTCCTATAATTAAGAAGTCTGACATTTCCATGTTTACCAGGATATAGGCCAATGGGGGCACATTCATAACTAGGAAATCTAATTTCATATGATCATTATGGAAAACAATTGCTATACTTTTGCAACAATGACTTTGGGAAGAACCTACAATCTAGCGCTTCTAGTATCCTGCATTCTTCCCACAGATATTCTTGCACCTTGTACCAAGAGACTTGTTCAAAAAGATTTGGCAGCACTAGTCATACTGTCCATCTGAAAACAATCCAAATATTAACTTACCAAGTGAGAATAAATGAACAAATTGAGATACATCCTCATAATATTCAACCATGAATAAAATTAATTAACCCTAAGTGCAAACTTACAGATAAATCATATAAAAGAATGTTGATGGAGAAAAGCAAGTAGCAGATGTGAATTTAATAAAGATGTAAAGCAAGAAAAGTAAAAAAAGTATCTTGTTTAGCATAGCATTTTCATGAGGTACAACTATTTTTCAAAAGTAAAAAAAAAAGATTAATCTAATATCTAGCTTAAGAGCCATCTCTGGTAGAGAGGCAGGGTAATGGACAAGGGAATACCATGTTTTACAGGTGCTGATAATTGTTTGTGGGTTTTATGTTACATGACAGATTTAGACATGTTCATTTTATTATTATGTATCACGATGCACATATGGATCAATATACATGTATATCAATTAAATATGCAATATACATGTATATCAATTATAAAAAGATAATAGTAATATAACAAGTATATCTTTATACTATATTATAATATAGTACATATGTTATATATTATATATAATTATAATATATGTTATTATATGGTATAATACACTTGTTATGAATATATATGTTTATATATTATATATTATAATTATAGTTATATATAATATAGTATAAAGAAGTATATATCAAGATAATAGTAATATAACAAGTATATTATAATAGTAATAACAAGCCAATAATCAGAAATAAGCTAACCGATTATTTTGGGTTCACAGTGAAACCATTGGTATGTCATGAATAACATGATATCTTATAAATAACGCATTAGATGAACACAGTTACTAATAAAGAAAGCATACCAACAAAACTCTCCAAATAAAGCAAGAAAAATGAGTACTAGATAAACAATAAAAAATAATCAAATGAGCAGATCCAATTTAAACTCACCACTAGGGCTTTAGATCTGTTGCTTAGCAGTTTCTCAATATCCCTGGCTGCAATTTCCACCAGCTGACGTGCGTTATTTGGTTCCACAGTATACAAATCTTGGTATTTGTCATAAATCTGTGTGAAAGAAAATAAGAACAATAATTACTTATATGGCTCTTAAGTTCCCATTAGACTATATCTGAAACTATAAACCACTGGTCAGAAAGGTCATCCTTTTGTTTCTTTATCTTGACCTTTTTGGAGTTTGGGTACATCAAAAATACATCTATAATTATATGTTGGCTACGAGACCACCAGCCGGCCAAAATAAAGTTCATGCTAACCAGCTGTAACACATCCTTGTACTACAGTGGTTTGTTTGTGCAGTCTGAGGTTTGAAACAGGGGTTTTTCCTAAGCAAAGTTTTAACTAGGTAACATAGGGAGCTTCAGACACAGCTCACACATAGAGAGGAGTTCAAGCTCATGCAGAGCTACGTAAAATTTTTGATTGAAATGGTAAAGGTGTATTCACTTTTTATAATAGAATTAAGTTTTTTTAATCACTAAATCAAACTATCATGAGATTAAGCCAGGTAGCAACAGAAAAATTACTCTACCTTTCTGGCTCGCCTCAACATCTATGGAAGGATTTCCCTAGAGTGGCATTGGCTGCACCTGGCTTACACAGGCTGCACACTCCCAGAAGGAAAGGAAGAATTAAAGCAAGGGGGGTGGCAGAAGCGGTGGCAGTGTCTGTGGCTGGAGGGCGTAGCTGAGAAGGAAATCCCTTATGCATCCAACAGATGGGGTGAACATGCATGACTAAACCATCTTTGAAAGCCGGGACCTGGCAGGTTTTTACTGTCTTATGAGACTTGAATCTAGGCACATTCAGGAACCAGTTCAACCCTGCTTTCTTTCTGGCAGAACTCCAGCATTCTGCTTTACTACCAACAGGTTCTATAGCCAAGTCCCAGCTGAGCACAGATGCTACTAGTGAACACTGACTTCAAATAGACACAAACACATACACTGACATTTATCACAAAGAGTATTAGTTTTATAAATTTTAAGGAGATTAAAATTACTATTTTAAGAGATTTAAGTTAAATTGTTACTCCTAAAATCAATTGAGTTATTCAAATTATGAAGTTCTTCTTATTTGAATTTTAACCTCAGAGGTTCTCAAACTATTCAAGGCACATTAATTTTGTGATATATAAAATCCCTAAATTTAGTTTCATCCAGGATTCCTGCTCATTACTCGAGTGCTTATGCTTTCTGCTGAGAAGTAGATTATTGAGTCCTGATTTAAAGACCCATGTCAGCCATGAAGAACCTCATCCAAGGCAAATCTTTCTCTTTCATTTCAGCCTAAGATGAGATTCAGGAACATAGATTAATTGATTTGGGGTACAAATAGATAAACCTCAACATCACGTTAATTGATCCAGGATATTCAGTTCTTTGCAGTAAAACCAATAGAGCTAATTGGCGTGACATGCGGTTGTGCTTTGTACCATTAATACCTCATTCATTTGTCTATGAAGCCTAACCTCCTTCCTGTTGAATCAGAACTATAACAGGGTTCATAGTTGGTGGAGATTAGTTCAGATGTACATTCAAATTATGTGCTACAGGTAACGTCATTTAATTAGTCATTACCTACATAAGCCACACATACGAGTAGGAACTGTGAAGAATAGTTTATAAATTAGAAGAAAGAATTTCAAAGCATATACATATTCTCTCAACAAATAATGTCCTCTCAAATTTTTAGGGTAATTTTTAAATACTTAAGAAATAAAAACATGCTATAACTCAAATAAATTTTAAATAAAGTCAAGAAGGCTTAAGTCTAACACCCAAGTGCAAATATCGAGCTACATTATTTTGTATATAAAACCACAGTTGTAATGTTTTCTTAGGGAATAAAAATAAAATAAAATTATATAAGCAGAGAACGTGCTTTGCTCTAGTTCTAAGCAATATAATGTTCTTTGTTATTATGAGAGCTATTACAAAGGTTTTCAAAAAGTCTCTTGATACTCTATTTAGTAAATTTTCAAAGTAGAAAGTTTCACATGGACTTTTAAGACTCCATGATATATTTTCATAAGTACTTATATTTCTAACTCTTTCACCCCTAAAATAAGCCACATTCCTATAATACTTAGTACGTTAATATAGTAACATTTAAAACACAGCCTAGAGCATCTTTTCCTACACCTAGTTTTCTTTTTTTCTTATAAATAATTTTCTGCTTTCCATCTTATCCAATTTCTTTCCTGAAGAAAAAGCAGCATGGTGGAAATAATATGAGTTTTGGCACCAAACAGAGCTCCATTCAAATCAAGTCAACTCCGCACATGCTGTGCAATTTTGGCCTTTGTTTATCCTACTAGAAAGAATGCAGCATGTTGAAATATCCTTTACATGAGGATATTTTTCATCCTAAATGATAAGCGAATACATTTTAGTATTTTTACCAGTCAAGTTCTCCTCCAGCCATCCTGACACAACTTTTAACAAAAAGAAAACTGGTTGACTCTCAGACATTCTTTTTACTTAGAACCTTAAGTTTTTTAATATTCTTTCATGGTTACATTTGAAAACCAAATCTCTGTGATTACAACTTAGATTGGGGTTTCCTACCTACTTCATTCAGAAAATAAGTAGGAAAACCCCAATGTATGTTCTAAGTCACTCTGCTCTAACAAAATCTGTTAATTGTGTTAATTACCTATATTAAGATAATCTACCTCCTAAGACTTTTTTCTCTAATTAAATCCATAGTTCCAAGATAATCTTCAAAACAATCCATTTAAAAATAACCTCACCTGCATGGAATAATAAAGCCTGGTCTATGCATACTGTAGAGTACTGCTCAGCCTTAAAGAAAAATAATGATGTAGTAACTTTTGTGACAACCTAGATGGAACTAGAGATGACTGTTCTAAGTGAAACACCACAGGAATGGAGAAACAAACACATGTACTTAATACTAGACTGTAACCGATCCTTAAACACCTAATTGCACACATGGAAGTAAATCTCAATGAAAATCAAGCTGGGGGAGAAGGGAAGAGATGAGTAAATTCACACCCACTGGGTATGGTACACACTGTCTGAGTGGGGGACACGCTGGTAACTTTGACTCAATTTGTGTAAAAGCTAAAGTATGTAAACAAAACACAAACACGTGTACCTCCTAAGATTCTGAAATTTTAAAAAATTATAAATAAAGCTACTATAAAAATAAACATAAAATGTAAAACTTGAAAAATAAATTTAAAAATTATAAATAAAGCCACTATAAAAATAAACATAAAATGTAAAACTTGAAAAATGATACCACTCATGGATATAATTGCGTAACAAAATTCCTAATGAAATGTTTTGCAAACCATAATACTCAATATTAGACCATGGAATTATCCCACGGAATAACAGACACCCCAGAGATACGAAAAACTAAATATGCTTCCAAGTTGTGGATAACTTAGATTACTACTAACAATCAGTTTTAGGCAGCTACTATATACCCCCTTTGGATGTTTCACATTTACTATATTATGTATTTACTTTAAGAAATCTAAAAAAATACACTTAATTAACAGTACTCATGAGAAAAATGGGATTCAGGTTTTGGAATATCTAAAGAACATCTGAAACCCATTTCTTTATGAAAGAGCAAACGACTGCCCAAAGCAACAGAAGGTGAATGGTAATGTGACACGCTTAGACAAGGAGAGCCGGTCAAGGCCACTCGATGCCCTTGCTTCAGCAGACTGTGGCAATATAGGAAAGCTCCCTTGGATAAGGAAGAAAAGAACTGAGAATTTAAGACCAATATGTCTGCTAGGAGACAGCCTCAGGGCAGGATTAAGGGAATCCCAGCACAGATGTTGAGAGATGGGTGGTGCGACACAGAGGTCCAGCTGAACGGGAATGGTAAATAAAGAAACACCCAGAGCACTGAGGGGCTCCAACAAGCTGAAGAGACTGGCCAAGCTCTCCATGTCAAGAGAACAAAAGACACACAAAATACACCAGACACCTTGTCACCTAAGTTTCCTCTCACATGCAGACACCAAGAAGCAAAAGGACGTTAGGGAATATTGAAAATTGAAACTCAAAATTTACTAAATCTTCAATAGACCACTAAAGGCTTGTTTAGCACTAAAACAGGCTGATCTTCAAATTGTGAAGTTAATTTTTCCTTTCTCCTAAAAGAAAGAATGGCAGTTCAGGAACAAGTTAAGCTCCTTTAAAAAAAAAAAAAGTCAAATTTCTGCATATTAAATCTTAAATATATACATTTTGGCAAGCCCTTCCCCTAATACCTGTATGTTTGCTTCCTTTCCATGAAACTTATCCTAGGTAAGAAATCAATATTTCTGCCACATCCACAGCCATCTTTCTGAGGCAGATTTTCCCTTTGAAGGTCCCTGATGAGCTCTAGGAGCTCCCACACACACAGCTGGTAATACTCCATCGTATGGCCTTAGCCCCCTAACTAATTGTATGGGGACTTAAATCAGTCCTACAAGCCATGGAAAGCAGCGAACATCTGAGTTAATAGCTTGAGAGGAACCAGGTGTCAAAGATCAGTAAAATTAAGAATAGCAAATTTAACCAGATTCCCTCACATTGGAAGTGAATTGGACAGAGCATAAATCAAGAGCTTAACGATAAGGAGAAATGAAAAGATTAGTGGGAGGAAAACAGTACTCAGAGCTACCAATCAACAGAAGAGGTGATCGTGATACACAGAATAATGGCCTCCCAAAGATATCCACCTCTTAATCCTCAGAACCTGTGAATAGATTGTTCTCCAGCCAAAGAGAACAAAGTTTGCAGATGGAATTAGTTTGCTAATCAGCATGAGAGGAACTCAGCCCAACAATGCTGGCTTTGAGGAAGGAGGAAAGAACTCAAAGAGCCAAAGAAAGGATCCGTGACCTACAAAGTTATAAGATAATAAATCTGAATTGCTTTAAGCCAATAAGTTTAGGGCAATTTATCACAGTAGCAGTAGAAGAGTAACACAATGAGTTGGTTATGAATAGCTCCCACCTCATAGTCAACAATAATAAGCCTCAGAACTTCTGAACTGCCAGCCCTTTCCTTGACCAAACTACATTCTAAATTCTTTGAGTTCTTGGGGAAACTTGGGCTCCTCAGTTTCCTTAAATTTGCTAGATTTCTTTATGAGTACTTCTACAATAAACTGACCGACTCACTGTTACCAAAAATAAAAATCCTAAAAGAACTCCATGTTTGAAAGTTATGATTAACAGTATTTATTATTACTTTATACTTTCATTTCATCCATTATTAAGATTCTGATCTCAATGAAAGATAAGCTCTATTGTCAGAAACGCACGACTTCCATCAGACTTTGGGAAATAATGAAATTAGTTCAAGGACACCCATTATTACCTTCATGATTGTGTGAAGTTCCAAAAAGAAGGTCTACACAGAAAAGCTAAAAATATCAAAATGGATATGCATATACTGTATAAAGACCAGATAAATTAGATACCTAAATATGATTCCACCTCATAATAATGAGAGGTTAGATTTAAAAAAGTGTTGTTTATTGGAAATAGGAGTAAATTCATATATCTTCAATACTAATGCAGGCAGGAAAAGAGATTCATTGTCACCTCAACTGGTTCAGATGCCCACAAAATCAATTTCACTTAATTTTAGTTGAATTTTGCAACGTGGGATGCTGTGTCTGTGGGTTAGATTTTTATTCCCCTTTATTAAATGTTCCTTGGGCTTTTGAACTACTTGTTCCCTAGCAACTGAGAATGTCTTGTTTCTAAAAGATATATTAACACAAAAGAAAAATAGATTGTTTTTCCAGGTCACTTTCAAGGATCAAAGTTCCCATAACTAAAGAAACTCTATAATGATTCAAAAACATTATAAATCTTTCTTTTGAATTATTAAGTTTCATCTTCATCTAAGCCTACAAACACGGAGAGATGTTGAGATATGTGAAGATTCATTCATCTAAGGTAGAGAGTACTTGTCACTCTAGATCTGAACTGTATTGAAACGTACCTTATCAACAACAAAGACAAGCCTACTTTTCTCCTATGAAAATTAGGAGTTGAGTTGTAAAAAATAAATTTGGCACAAAAATTATTTAGTAATTTTTAATTAACTCCTGATCTTCATCCTCTCCTTTACCTCTTTTTGGTTAAAATAGTAAATGATACAGTCTCTTAAACAAGTCAAGTTTTTAAAACATCTTTCTCTTTAGTACTCTTGAGTACATCATGAATTGTGTTTAGTACAGCTGAGTAAGAACTGCAAATACCAGCTGCTAAGATATATTAATTTAATATAGTTTGTGTAAATTTATGATGCTATAAGTACTCATTTTACAGGAAGCATGGCATTGCATTGCTGTCATTTTAAAAATCACATTTGATTCTCTGTGTCTTCATTTTAAGCAAATGATAGCCCTTTTTTTCCTTTCCCCTATAGTGTAGCTTTTGGAGATAGGATATTACCTTTGACATTTTATGACTTGAGATTTCTATTTTACTACTTTCGAGCATATGCAATCACCTAACATGTATAATACTTATAAATATCATATTTATTGTGTATTTCCTATTTCCTTTAACCGCAATGTGAGTTTCAAGAGGACAAAGATTTTCGTCTGTTTTGTTCACTGGTACATGCCCAGCACATAGTACAATGCCTGGCAGGATAAATGTTGATTGTATAAATCGGAGAACAGATATTGATACCACTTACTGTGTCAGGCTTTGCTGGAATGTGAATGCTGACTTATAACAACATCCTCTCTGTGTTTTAAAATCAATACATATTTCAAGCCTAAAAAATAACAAGTAAGGGGCTATGCAGTTTCATAACAGACTATATACTATAACTAAGCAATAATTAAATTTCAATAATAAATAGACAAAATAAGGCAATCATCAATAGGAAGAAGAATATTAAATGAGGAAATACAGAAGTTTATGTTGTCAGAATATCATGGGAAAGTAAAACCACATGGGCTGGGAGAGCCCCCAGGATGGGGTTATAGCCACACTTTGGAGGAAACGTGTTCTTCAATAAGGGGTGAAGAACATAAGGAATTATTAGAAAACAAAGTTTGAAAGGCAAGTTGAGGCATGATTATGGAGGACTATAAAAAAAGTCAAGATATTGGTTTGTACTTTATTCTGTAGTCAACTGAAAAGCTAGGGTATTGGTTTATACTTTATTCTGTAGTTAACAGTAAGCTATTATAGACTAGTAATATTTAGCTCAGAACTTCTAGTATCTATCATAGCAATTAGTACATAAAAATTCAAACTATGTTTGCTTACTATAAACACCATTTGAACATATATAGACACACATACCATTCTATATGTGCATACACATACAAATACATAATTTGGTCCTATTCTTAATTATTTCATAAGACACAGATTCAGAAGAATATAGTCTCAAATTTATAGTGCATACTTTTCTAATGATAACTATGTCTAACTGGCATTCAAATAAACTCAAGAGTTTGCCTAGCTATTCTTTCTATTTGATAGGATACAGCTTCTTAGATGGAATTGTGTCACGTTTCAAATGGGACATTATGTTTTGGAAGGGATATTTAGGAAGAGTGAAGTGAAAATTGGCGAACCTTCTGCAGTATACACTACTACTTGCAATAGTTCCTAATAATGAGAACATGATTGTGACACGTCTGAGCAATACAGTGAAGATACAAGAAGGAAAAGAACAAGTTGCAACCATAAGTATGCCTCTAATTTTTGTCCATACTATGAACAGTGATTATATTTAACCAAAAATACAGTTTGTTTCTGGAGAAGAGGAACTAAATTATAACAAAAGGCTAAAGAGAGTATGAAAAACAGTAACAGAAAAAAAAATCAATTTTTAGGGTAGAGACATTTGACATATAAGGTAAATCATAAGGTCATCTTTAAGAATACAGATGCAAAACAAGGAAAATGTTAAGTTGTATGTAATAGATTTGGGGGAGTTTTGTTGTTGTTTTTTAATTCCAGGGATAATTTATTAATCTAGCCTCTCTCCCTTTCCATGTCTAATGCTACATATGAATTGTGAATTGAGTATGATTTTGACTTGAAAATTCAAGTGCAATCAAAAGTGGAAACGATCATACTAGATTCTATTAAAACTGAATTAAAAAATAATTAACCACAGGCTGAGTGAGCTGCCTGTTTAATGTCTCTAACCCGAAACAACCTAAACTCATTTTACTGCCAACTAACTAAGTTTTAAAAGCAGCCCAGTTTAATTTGCCTCTCACTGTCATACCTTATTAACAAATGTTTTTTTCTAAAACAAAACTGCTACATACCTATGCTGATATACGATTTTACAAATTTATATTCATTTAAAGAATTTCATACACAAATTCCTGCCTCAAATTCTTATGCCCTTCTTGAGCAGTTTTTCAACCTTGACAGTTTTTACTAGATGATTCTTCTTTGTTGGTTGAAGCAGGATGTCTCATGCACTGTAGAATGTTTAGCAGCCTTGCTGGCCTCTGTGCCCAGTAGATGTAAGCAGCAACCCCCACGTCCTGATTTATGATAATCACAACTATTTGCAAACACTGCCAAATGTTTTCTGGGGCACAAAGTTGCCCCTGGCTGAAAAACACTGCACTAGATATATATTTGGAGAAATAATAAATTATAAATTTATCCTTCAAGTACCAGCATATCTTAAGAGAATGTTAATTAATGATTGATACTAGAATAGAATGCTAAGATGAAAGAAAGCATTTTAGTACTTATAATAAAATATTTAAAGTCACCCTAAAATTAGAAATCTCCTTAATGTTTACTCAGTATGTTGGAAAATAAATGTAATTAGCCACTTTTTGTTAACAAAACAAAAAGCTTCTTATTTTAAAATCTCCAGTGAGGTAGTCGGGGGACAAGTAATAGTTAAGGGAATCCATATATCTGTACTCTTGCTTGGTAGCACATTCTGAAGTCAAAAGGGATTTCTTTCTACTTAATACAAAAAACGATCCAGGAGGATAAAATAATCTTAAATGGTCTAAATGGTTATGGTGACTGATTTAGTCAAAATATTTCATTGTTGAGAAAAGTAAGGTAACTCGATGAAATAAAAATGTGAGATAATAACTACCTATATTTGTTTATTAAAACTAAGAAAGCATGCAACTTCTTCAAGATTTATGAAAGCAAGCAAGCATGTAACTCTTTCGAGATGTGATTATTTTCACATTTCCTTTTATACTACCTTTTATTCTTACAACAATTCTGCGTGGAAAGGAAAGTGTTGTTACTGATCTCACTTGACAAGCAGGTAAAGGGAATTCTAACCTCATAGAATTGGCAGCACACCCATGACTAAAAGATTCTTAATCCTTCCTATTGTCTGTTGTATCTTGCTTATTTCATAGTCAAAATCAGTAATGATTAATTACGTTCTGCTCCTGAGTATCTTCTTTTATAAATATATTAATATGTTAAACACTTTACCTCCTAGAAAATGAATATTC
The DNA here is from genome assembly GCA_963574655.1 of Perodicticus potto. Lineage (NCBI taxonomy): Eukaryota > Metazoa > Chordata > Mammalia > Primates > Lorisidae > Perodicticus > Perodicticus potto. Next base: position 59,768 of record CAUYRH010147253.1, on the reverse strand, counting down.
TATTTCCATAAGCTGACATGACCTCAGTACCAAAGGAAAGCACCAGTCTGAGTTGGCAATGAAGAGACATTCATGGAGGTGGAGCAAGATGGCGGAGTAGAGACATCATTTCGCAGCCACTCGTGGAGAGATGGGGAGAAAGGTCTCCAGACATCTCTGGTGGGGAGACCTGCCCAGAAGCATTGGTTTCGGAGAACAGGGAAGCAGCAAGAGACTCTAGGAGCCAAGGAAGAGGTTGGGAGCAGTGGAGAAGCAGCAGCACAGCAGGAGGAGTGCCTGTGGCTGCGGTTGGACTGGGCTCAGCTCCTGAATACTTAATTTAAATAGAAGTTGGACAGGGTGCGGTGGCTGAGCCCTGTAATCCTAGCACTCTGGGAGACCGAGGCAGGTGGATTGTCAGCTCGGGAGTTCCAGACCAGCCTAAGCAAGAGCAACACTCCTGTCTCTACTAAAAATAGAAAAACTAGCCGGACATCTTTGCAGGCCCCGATAGTATGAGCTACTCAGAAGGCTTGAGGCCAGAGGATCACTTGGGTCCAACAGTTAGAAGTTATTGTGAGCTACGATGATACCAGGGCACTCAAACCCTGGGTGACAGAGTGAGACTCTGTCTCAAAAAATAAAATAAGTTAAAATTACTGATGATGGCAGGGGTTGGGGTTGAGAGGAGAGCTGTGGGACAGGAGCTGCAACCCCAGTAAAGGAAGTTGCCAAATGACAGCAATGACAAAAAGAATCCCTGTGGTTCTCTAATTTCTTGGAGAATTAAGTAGAAGGCTAAAGAAGTTAGATTGAGTAACATAAGGCTAGAGGATCACTTGAGCTCAGGAGTTTGAGTTTGCAGTGACCTATGATGATGATGACGCCACTGCATTCTGGCCTTGGCAACAAAGCCAAGACTCTGTCTCAGGAAAAAAAAAAAAAAAGAACTTCTAGGAATTTATTATAAAGGAAGTAACCTGAGATTTACGGGCAAGGGTGTTATAATAGTGAAAACTTGGAAATAACCTAAAAGTCCAATTATAAAGTTAAATAAATCATAATTGATGGATATGATCATAAGAAAGTTGAAATGATACATGCCACTTTGTTGTTACAAAGCTGTCTTCTTACATGTAAACTGAATTTCTAAAATTTTAGGCTACAATATGCAAATAGGAAAATGTGTGGATTATTTTTTTCCTGCAAGGTTTTTATTTTTTTTTTTTTTTTGAGACAGGGTCTCACTCTGTCACCCTGATGTACAGCCAATAAATACCTTGCTTAAGATACAATGATAAATGAAAAATTATGCAAAAGTGAATATATGTCAATAAGTATAAAATGGTTAAAGATTGTATATATAGTATGATTCTAATTTTATTAAAATGTAAATATCTATTCAAAGACTATAAGGATATAGTAATATTAGTCAATTTGTGAGATTGCTTGATTTTATTTTTTTCTTTATACTTCATGTTTTCCAAATTTTCTACAAACATTTTAGAATGTTTATAAACATTTATAAACATTCTTTTATAAGAAAACAATGCCATTTTGTGAATTAATAGAAAAGAATATAAAAAAGAAAAGACATTCTTCACTCAAAATACTTCTGTAAATATTCACTCAAGAGTATTGGAGTTCATGCTCAATATTTAAACATATTTCACATTTGCATCTTTGAGAATCGTACTGAAATGCAAAGGTATTGATTCTGACATAACATTAACTTATGAAATCATAATGTGACTCAAAAGCCAGGAAGTTCTATGATGGTGCCATTGTAGAATGATTCCACCTTCAAAAATAAACTTCCAGGCAGGGCGCTGTGGTTCATTTCTCTAATCCTAGTACTCCGGGAGGCCAACACAGATAGATTGCTTAAGCTCAGGAGTTCAAAACCAGCCTGAGCAAGAGCAAGACCCATCTCTACTAAAAATACAAAAACTAGCCAGGTGTAGTAGTAACTTGAAGTCCTAGTTACTTGGGAGGATGAGGCAAGAAGATTGCTCAACCCCAAGAGTTTGAGGTTGCTTTGACCTATGACGCCACAGCACTCTACCCAGGGTGACAGAGTGAGACTCTGTCTCAAAAAATAAAAATAAAAAACTTACAGGAAAAAAATAATCCACACACTTTCCTATTTGCTTATTGTAGCCTAAAATTTTAGAAATTCAGTTTACATGTAAAAAGACAGCTTTGTAACAACAAAGTGGCATGTATCATTTCAACTTTCTTAGATAACTAGAGGAATACAATAAGTGCTAACGACCAAGTTTAGATTCTCCCAACACATTTTATTGTCAGAAGACAAAACAAAACATTAGAATAATTGCAGAAGGAATATGTGGAGCAGTCTCAAATAATATAGGTAAATATTTCAAAACAAACCTTACGTATACAGGATGTGCCTCTGGAAGTCTTTCAAATCATTGGAAAAGCTGGAATTAAAAGAAAGGAGTGGGAAGACAATGCAGGGAGACCTAGTTGATGACCAAAGGGTGCAGTGACCTATGCCTCTGTCAATGGCAAGTTGAACAGATGGAGCAAGTAAGACTTTACTATTTCTGGGCTCCAGGAAGAATAGATAAAATGAGGCAAATCAGGCACCAAGGACACAAAATTTAAGGAGGTGCTCACTTACTCTGGAACTTCTACAAGTTTATGAGCTTCAGAGCCAGTGCCTCCTTAAATTTTGTGCTGAAGGCACCTCACTTGCCTTCCTACAGCTGCGCAGGTCCTGTTAGGCCCCATCACCACCTGTTGCTTACTGGGGAAATATGACCATTTGGAATGAGGAGAAATTTTACTTCTTTCCAAATACAGTCTTCATGCTTGCTTCTTAATACCAGATCTGTCTGGAGATAAAAGAATTACTACAGAATTAAATGATCGAATGTAAATGACTACTATCAAATCCTTCTTACTCTAATAAAAGGGGGGTGTAAGAAGGCCCTCACAGGAAAGGTGAAGAAAACAGCACACAGAAGAGCCAACAAATCTCCAAGTGCCTGTAACTTGCTTACATTGTTGAAAATTGCTGTCCCTTGGCAGGTCTAATCAAATGCAGTGACTAAAAATTTCTGACATATTTACCAAATTCTGTTTCCTTTAACACAACACTTTGTATGTTCAGAAATGCATTATATAGAAATAACAGCTTTTTCTACTCATTAATTTATAGATAATTTTTTCATGAAGCAAATTCTCACTAAAGAACCCATTAATGTAAAACGCCTGACAATTTCGATGTTGGTCAAAATTTAGGTGTGTATCTTCAGAATGAAATATTTTGTCAACAAATTAAGTGTAGGTGGTGGCTCATGGCTGTCTTCCTAGCACTCTGCGAGGCCGAGACAAGTGGACGGCATGAATTTAAGACGAGCCTTAGCAAAAGAGAGAATCCGTCTCTACTATAAATAGAAAAACTGAGGCAGGAGGATCACTTGAGCCCAAGAGTTGGAAGTTGCTGTGAGCTATGACACCAGGGCACTCTACCCAGAGTGACAGCTTGAGACTCTGTCTCAAAAAAAAAAAAACGAAAAACAAATTAAGTGTAAAAATGGTTGCAGGTAAATATTCCATGAACTTAGAGACATAGTTTTCAAGAATATTAAGAACACTTTAACGTAAAAAATGTTATCTATTCACAAATATGTGATAACCAACCATTCCGGTAGCTAAAGATATATTTGCATGTGTGTGCATGAGTGCACATGCACACTTGAGTGTTTAAAAATAATAAAAGGGGTCACACCAGTGGCTCAGTGGGTAGGGAGCCGGCCCCATATACCAAGGGTGGTGGGTACGAACCTGGCCCTGGCCAAATTGCAACAAAAAAATAGCCAGGCTTTGTGGCAGGCACCTGTAGTCCCAGCTACTCGGGAGGCTGAGGCAAGAGAATAGTCTAAGCCCAGGCGTTGGAAGTTACTGTGAGCTGTGATGCCACAGCGCTCTACTGAGTATGATAAAGTGAGACTCCTTCTCAAAAAAAATAAAATTAAATAAATAAATAACTATTAGAAAAGATACTTCAAAATATGCTATAATTCAGATTAAAATTAAATATACATTTTTCAAGACCTGGAGATGTTTTTCTATTTTTATTGCTCTATAAATGTTTAAAATGTATAAACATAGCTTCCATTCTATGTTAATATATCTTTGATACATTGACAGATACAGCTTTTGTAAGTATAGTATTCAGGTAACAGATGCGAATCAGTAGAAGACTGCTAATCATTCTCCACTATTTGTTCCACCCACTTCCATTGTAACAGAATTTTGAGTGGGCACATGCATGCCCAGATACAGACAGATCCCACGGTCTCTGACTCCTTTCTAGTCAGATGTGACTGCGTGACTAAGTTCTGACCAGTAGAATGTGAGAAAATTGTCTTACCCTTAACTGACTAATCTCTTTCCCTTTGGCGTGTCCAACATGCAGTCCACAGGCCACGTCCTGATATTGTGAGGACTGTTTTTGCTTATCTGTGGTATCATATATCATAATGTTTGGGTATTTACTGTGTGGCCCAATACGACTCTTATTCTTCTGACGTGCATCCGAGGGAAAAAAAAAGATTGGACACCCCCAATTTACTTGCTGTCTAAGAAATAATACCAACTGGAAGAACCATCTTGGACTCAGGATTGGAAGCCACATGTTAGGAATGGCAAAACTGCCCTACCTTCCCTAGACTCCTTACCTATGGGCTACCATGCAAGAAAAAAGTATGTAACTGCCTTTTCTCTTTGCCTCAGCTTGTACCCCAACTAATTCAATATACTGCTCTCAAGAAAGACAACAAATGAATGACATTTGTTCAATTCTGATTACAATGTCTGTAAATATTTTCTATGGATATTATCAATCCCAACAACTACATGAGATTAAATATCTTGGCTAGATCTCAAAGCTAACAATTGGTGAAGCTTAGGTATAATAGTTTTAAAATTGTTTTAAAGGGATACATGATAATATTCTATAAAAAATACTATGTGTGTTTTCTTCATTTAGAAAAACATGAAGACAAAATTAGGGAAATTTTACTTTCTGTACCACTCTTAGCAATTATTTCAATGTATATACACACAAACCCATCGCTATGCATACCAACAAAGATGGGTGGTCTTAAATTATGCATGTAAATATACATCTTGGAACTTTCTTCCACTCTTTTCTTTTTTAAAGAAATTCAAATGAAAATATTCATGAGTAGATAATTGGTGGCAGAGCTTTGCCTTCTTCTAATTTATATCTTTATAGAAAGAACAGTAGCATAACCAGATATACTGAGCTTGTACCTAATTGGGTAACTGCTTACTTTTTCAAAATACAAGTATGGATATAAAAATGCAAAATGTTAACATATACACAAAAAAGTATTTCATATTTCAGAGTTGCATCCAATTTAGTAGTTGTGTAACCCAGAACAAAATTTTAACCTTGCAAACAATCTCCTCATACATATTAAAGATAATGATGCTCAATGCACAAGGTCGTCCAGAGGACTAATGAGACATACGTGTAAAAGGCTTAATACAGAGTTTGAATTAATGGGAAAAAAGAAGAAAGTTCTGCAATGGAATTTTAAAAGGCTCTTATATATTAAGTATACTAATAAAAATTATAATACATCATTTCTTTCCCCGAATTTTTCCTTAATTGTTTATCTACTTTGTGGATAAGCATATGGCATATGCAATTGATAAACATATATAGTCTCCAAATGATCAGATAATGGAATAATGCAGTAAGAGACACCTTAAAATTCAAATGCATCAGGGTCAACAGTCCTACTGAAGCCTATTTACTCTTGATCTTTATGAAAATATAGGCAGGCAAAATCTCTCATTTGTAATCAAGGTACTGAATTTATTCAGTAACATTATCACTTTCCCTGGGCTAAATTTTCATTAAACTACAAACATTCATTACTCTAGTATGTTGCCTCCCTGAACAGGTTCCGGCCTTCATGAAGAAAGCTACATGTACTTTATGAAGGCAGGAAAAAACAATCACATTAATTAATTTTAGAAGAATCACCAATTCTACAATATTGAATTTCAATCCAGGGAAGTACTAAGTTCCTCCATTTATTCAACTTCTCACCCTCGCCATGCACCCAAGACCCCCAATCTCAGCCCAAAATTTGCTTTCAACTCTGTCATGCTTCAGAGTTCCCATAGCCAAAATAAATAAATAAATAATACATTCCTTTTCCCACATCATGGACCTTCTCATTAGGCAAAACGAATGAGGCATTTGACACTCTTCATGTGCCCTAATACTTCTATTTTGTTCTCCAGTAACAAATTCTGGTCTAAGACACCTCCCGCTAGTTATGTAACATGTAATTCTTTTCTTTGGAATATTTCTGTTACTATAATGAGGTGTGTGTCTCATAAACAGAAAATGAGGGGGATTTTCTTTCATCCTTTTCATTCTACTTTGTTATCCCAATTCAGAAGAAGTCACTGATATACTCTTCTTAGTAATCTATACTCCAGAAAGCATATGGAAAACGGGCAAGACATTTTTTATTTTTGTGCTTGATGATTTATTGCAAAAAGCAAATTCAGCAAAAGAAGTTTCACCTAGTAGTACCAAAACTAACAAGGAGGTCAGCCAAGCAGGTTGACCAAAATTGCATGAAATTGCATGAAATTATCTTTACAGCAGCACTAAGGACGTGAGGGAGAGGCTTCCCCAAACAGCTTATTTTTAATCTCAATCTGTCAATAAAGAGAGTCATGTAATATCTAACCAGAATCTTTAATAGCTCATTTCTTTCCTCACTGTAACTGAAAAAAAAAAAAAATGCTTCACTCATTGCTCTTAGTCAATTTAAATAATATGTAAATGAAAATTAACAAAGATGACTTGCTGGTGCTTCCACACATTCCATTTAGTTTCACAGAGGCTCACTTACTATCCCACACTCTTTCATATTCTAACATTTTCCCAAGGTGAATCATTGCACATCCCCATGTGTTGACTTACAATAGCTCTCAGGCATCTTTACACCCCCAGGAATCGATGTTTTTTGATCAGCAGAGTGTTAGTTGTCTGAGGAGGAGAAATGCATTTGTGTATCCTTAGCTGCCTGCACACTGCCTGGGACATATTATGTGCCGAATATATTACACTGACTAGAAGTAAATACAATCGTTGGTATTCACAAGGGATGCTTTCCATTTCCAAACATGGTCCTTCTCTCACAGGCACTTAGGTTTGTTCAACACATTCTCGGTTTAAAACCTACAATTGTTGTATAAGGAGATTCTGGTATAGATTTTGAAATATGTGCTTATGAAGGTTTCTCTCACGAATTTCAATTAACACAGAAGGTAACAATACATTACAGTTTCTCCAAGGGGAGAATATTCATACATAAATATCTGCGGGATAAAATGTCACATATTATACTTTAAACAACTTTTATACGATTTCACTTTTTTGGCCCATCACGTTTTTAGAAAGTCCTCACTGCATCACTGAGAATGTAAGGTGAGGCTATTTTCAAAATATTGTATTACTGATATTACAATGAAAGTAGTCAGACCCCAGAAAAATGACGTTTAATTTTTAATTAATCTTACAGAAATTTATATATGTAAATACTCTTTCCCGTGGACATGGAAAATATTCTATTTAAGATGCCATACAAATATTTATGTAGTGTCATCATTTTCAAAAACCATTTTGGAGTGACTCTCATAACCAGTTAGAATTCACAAGAAAAATATCATTTTTTCTAGTGACTCCTTTTCTTGCACCAAAACCTGAGTATCCATCTCAATGACCCACTTTAGTCTCTAGATATGGCAGTAAACACTTTTCAAATAATTTTAAAAGCAAAATCTACCTTCAAGAAACGAAGATAGGTTCTCACTGCAAATATTCAAAAGAACCCATCATAGGACTTACGGTCACCACTACATGAGAGCTTCTAAAATATATTCTGAAGAATATGCACCCTGAGTAATAAGTACGTGCCAATTTGAATGTGGGACCAGGATGCTCCATGTGGAATCATGTAAGTCAAGACTGTGAATAAGTAAACCATAAAGTGTGGTGAGAAAGTTTCAGTAATTGTTAGGGAGAGTATTTCTTATTCATAGTAACGTTGGAGTACCCATGTCTCTTTCAGAATTTCACTAACAGGTCCACGTGAGGATGTGGATCATATCCCATTTGGAACAGAGAAATCCAGTTAACTAGAAGATAGAACTGCATTCAAATTAAAGAAAAGATTAACAAGTTTCTTTGTTGAATTTTACTCACATCGGCGAGCTGAGTGACTCCACTTGCTGTTTTCGCCAGTGTGACAAGGTCTTCCTGCATCTTATCCACCCATGACTTGATACTGCAGAAATAAGGAAAGATTATGTTCTATCATCAGATCTCTAGCAAATAACGGCTACATTTCAATATTTCATACCCATATCCATGCTACAGCTAACTCATTAAATCACCTTTAAATCTTTTTCTGCCTCCTAGTTCCTACTATGTTCACCATGCCACTCCACCTTTAAATGGGAATAGCACTGAATCTTAACTGTGCATGCTTTTAGGATATTGAAATACCTCCAAATCAAAAAGAGAAAAATAACATTAATGTTTTAGCCAACATGATGGTAAACATTTACTTATTTTTTATTAAAACTGCACAAAATTAACTAAGATATCATCAGCTTTTAACCACTATTACTTACACTACAACAAATATCTTAGTGTAGCAAGTTCAACAATGTTTTCTTTCCTTAACTCGACTCTGATTTGGAATTACTGGATCAAAGCTTAGATTTTAACACAATGGTGTGATCATTAGAACAATAATTGAAGGATTTAAGTTGAAATCCATTTCAGGTATATACTTTAAATTAATGCAATGGACATTAAAATATGAGTTATAAATGTCAGGTTGTTTTATAAAAACCTAAATCCATGTCCTGTCTTACTTTTTCCAGGCATTGGAGACATTACCCAATAATATCACAAAATTTTCTCCATTCAAATCAATGTAATTTAATTTACAAATCCTTCATATATTTTATTCATTCATCCTCATGATTTAGACCTAAAGTTAACATTCTTCTCTGCCCAGGCAAATGTAAGAAAACACCATTAAGCTAGTAACAATGGTAGATGATTTCTGTGTGAATGTGAACTTATCTTAACATATGCATATGTAATTGGAATCATGGAGATTTAACTGTTTTCTTCAGAGAAGAATTCCAAGAATTCCAAGAGCATATAAAGGTCACCAACTTTTTTATAAACTTAAAGGTAACAAAATAAATTAAATATGGAATTCTAGCATAACTTAGAAAAGAGATTTAAATGCTGTATAAGAGAATATATTAAAGAATAATGAGCTAATAAACTAGAGAGGAAGAAAAAAACCCTGGAAAGCAGTTATAAAAAAGGATGAACTACCTTAGAGAAAAATATAGATGCTTGATTTACGTGTGAAATAAATTAGTTAGTAAATGAAACACATTAAGACTAGGGATACTTTAGCACAAATGAAATTATAAATATTTGTTGAACCACTGAACCATGCCCTACAAATAGACTAGAAAATGGTAAAGGAATATTAAGAAACAAAAAATAAATAAATGGGAGTAACATATAAAATACAGAAAAAACTTACAGAAATATTAAAATGAATGATGCACACAATGACATTCTAATACTGTAAATTTTACTACTTATAGGCTTATAAGAGAAAAATATAAATATTAATACTCCTAACATTACTATTAGATAAATATAGTTGTAACCCCATTTGAACATAAAAACCAAAAGTTACAGTAGGACACAAGTAGAAGCAGACCATTGACAACATTTTCAAATTCAGATCACATCTCATTTCTCTAAGCAGTTACTGAACAAACCCTAAAACACAGACAAAATGAATTGAAAGGGGAGCACTTGACCAGCACAAAACCTCCACAGACCACTAAGGCTTGTACGAAAGGTCTTTATTGGGGGGGGAAGCTGCAGAGCAGCATTAAGGAGGAAGGGAGAGAGAGACAGAGAAAGAGAGAGAGAGAAGACACACGGTGGAGACAGGAGGCACAGGGGGGAGAGGAGGAGGAGAAGAGAAGAGAGAGAACAAAAGACAAGAGCACCTTCTATAGACTCGGTTAGGGGAGGTGACGGGATAGTAGAACAGCCAATAAGGGTCTGGTGCGAAGAGCCGTAGGGGCGGGCCATAAGTTTGAGCTTTTCAGTGGATAATCGAAGGTATGCAATTATCTAACATGAATCATCTCTTCTCAGATATAATTCCCAAAACTTGACAAATAGTAAGAAGTGTCATACATCCCTTTAGCTGAGATACTGAAAAATAAAGAATATATATGTAAGGAAATGAACTTAACTCGTACCTGAGTTCTGATGTATGCTAAACTGACCCAAAACATGCATTCTAATTGGACACTTAAGAGCATAGTCACTACCCATGTTCATTGAGGTGAACTTGTTTTGGCTAAAAAGCAATTCAGGAACCTACTCAAGCTTCCCTGCCTACTGACAAGCTGTCAAGAATACTTCACAGGAGCAAGGATTATTTTTTATAAATATGAAATGTTACCCAATTTTCCTAAAATACTTAGGCACTATCTTTTAACCTAGAATTAGAAAGTTTTAATAAATAGGAAATAATGGAAAATCCTATTTACCGTGAAAATAAAAAACTTACACAAGAAAAAAAAAACACTCATATGTACAAGTTTTTTATCAATCTTTATCTTCTTGGGTAAATTGTCAAGCACATATGTACAATACCTAAGCTGTATTTTATTCAATTTATACTGAAGGTATAAAACTTCAGGGCAATTGCAGAGCACAGAGCATTTTCATGTACAATAATAAGAAACTAATATAGCACTCAACTAAGATAAATGTGTTGTTTATTCCCTGTTAACTGATTCAACAAATAATAGTTGTGCTGGAAAAAATTCTAAGAGATGGGAGATTCAGGTTGGGCTTAAAACTATATCTTGCGAGAAGAGAGGAAGAGGGGAACAACAAAAATATATATGGTGGGATAAATTTCAGGAACCAGACGAGAGCCACTTAATATTTATTAATTAGTGATCCAGGATGACTAGCACATGAGGCTTTCTGGAGCACGAGCTACTTGAAGTGGCATTTGAAAGCCAAGTGGACATCACAAAAATGAAAAAAAGAAGGAGGGGGGTGGAGAAAGATGGGGGACCATAAGGATCATTCAGCTGAGCTCTCCTAGAATGACTGCGGAAAAAGAGAGAATCCAGCCACATCTGGCATAGGGACCTTACACAGAGTCATAGCTCAGGGAGCACAGCGAAGAGATGGTGAGCTGGATACAGCATATGATCCAGAGCCATGGGACTCTGATGAATTAGACAAGTGATTGGGACTGGCTGGATCAGCTGGCCGCCCATGACAGTACAGGATGGGAGGAAGACTTTTCAGTGTTTTCACTTACTGGGGGAAGCTATGAATTGAGCAGAAAGCTTAGAACAGTGTGCAGACTTGAACAGTATACAGCAATAAGTTTGAATGCTGGTTGGAGTCAATTTGCCATAGGTTTGGTGACTAGCAAGGCAGCCATGATGAGAAGGTCTCAGCAGTCAAGAAGCTGCCATTGAAATAAGGTCATGAGAAGGTCTTTGCAGGGGCCTACAGCATAGCCATCTTAATTCTCCCTGCCACAATCAGAACTTCTCTCTTGGGACATGTTGAGGGACTCCAACAACCCATGGGAACTGGAGTCTGGGGCACTGTAAGATCTGCCCCTGAAGGATTCTTTTGAGCTTTAAGATCTTAATCTGACAGGGTCTGAATGCTGAGGAAACAATTAAGCAATTACCAAAGGCAACTAAGTTAAGAATAAGAACCATACAGGTTGCTGGCTGTGTGATCCATCTCCTAAAAAAACCCCAGCACCACTTGGTGTCCTGGCTTAATATTGCAACATACTGTCATCAAGAGCAAGGACTCCTGTATTTTTGGCCACAGGGAAGAGTTTGGCTTTGCTTAGGCCGACGCCCTTCAAGACATAAGCTCTGAGACAAGGTAATTGAAGAAAGGAGGCAGTAAGAAAGAAAAAGGAGGACAAGGAGGTGAATAAGAAAAAAGAACACATGAGGAACCAACAGAAAAATTCAGGCAATATGAAAAACCAAAATAGGGGAACTCCCCCAAGGGACCATGAGGCAGCTACTGCAGCAGACTTCACCTATAGAGAACTAATGGACTTGACAGAAAGTGATTAAAATATGGATGCTAAAGACAATAAAAGTAATGGACAAGAAAATGGAAAGCTGGATGAGAGATATGTAGACTATAGAAGGGATATGGCAGAGCTTAAGGAAATGAAGCAAACAATCAAGAAATGTAAAGATACAGTAGAAAGTATCAAAAATAGCTTAGGCCATGGAAAAGAAAGAACCTCAGACTAAGGGATAAAGTTTTCAAGTTAACACAGGCAGTTAAAGAGGCAGAAAAGAAGAGAGAGAAAGCAGAACAGGCACATAAAGAACAATGCGACTCCATGAAGCATTCAAACATAAAAATAATAGGGATTCCTGAAGGGTTAGAAGATTGTCACAAAGGATGGAAGGCCTACTGGAGACTAACACAAAGGAAAACTTCCCAAGTTTTACTAAAGACCACAACACACTCCTTTCAGACTGATATCAAACCTTGGGTCATCTCAACTCAAACACAGATTCTCCAAAACACTATGTAGTGAACGTGTCCAAAGTATAGATGAAAGTAAAAAATTCTGCAAGCATCCAGAAGTAAGTGCCAACTGACCTACAGATGCAGAGCCATTAGGATGACAGCAGACTTTTCAACCAAAACTTTCCAAGCCAGAAGACAATGGTCATCCACCTTCAACATTCTTAAGCAAAATAATTTTCCACCCAAAATTCTGTATCCTGCTAAACAAAGCTTCAAAATTGATGGAGAAATCAAATCTTTTGCAGATATATAAACACTGAGGAAATTCACCACCATAAGACCAGCACTACAGGGAATACTTAGACCTATTCTCAACAGTGACCATCACAATGGACCAACAACAAAGTAAACACCCAGAAGTTAGAGGTCAAATCTTATTTTCCACAATGGCAAAAAGAATAAAACCACACAAAAGACTTTCACAAAAAAGAGGAATAGACCTCCACCACACTCATCTATTCTCTCAATAAATGTCAATGGACTGAATTCACCACTGCAGAGGCACAGGCTGGCTGATAGGATAAAAAACCACAAGCCATCTGTAAGTTGTCTATAGGAGACACACCTCAGGATCAAGGGATGGAAAACCATTTCAAGCAAATGGAAATCAGAAGAAAGGAGGGTTGCAATCTTATTTTCAGACACAAGCATATTTAAAGCAACCAAAGTTAAGAAAGACAAAGATGGTCACTGTATACAGCTGGTCAAAGGAACAATACAACAAAAAAAATTTCGATTTTAAATATTTATGCACCCAACTAAAATGTTCCTAGCTTTATGAAACAGACCTTGAAGGGTGGGAGCAATATGATATCCCACAACACCATAATAGCCAGGGACTTTAACAACCCTCTGACAGAATTGGACAGAGACTCTAAACAGAAACCAAACAAAGATATAAAATAATATGGAAAGTTCATTACGCATATAGAATAAAATTAACATCACCCATAATCTTACTGCCTTGTGATAATAACCATTAGCTAAGTTCATTGATGGCTTCATCTACAATATTTCTTTGACATAGTTGGAATCATGCTATATGCACAAAACCTGCACCTCTCACCACTTACAAAAAATTGATTCAGATGGATAAAAGATTTAAATCTAAGGCATGAAACTATAAAAATCCTTGAGTAAAGCACAGGGAAAACACTTAAAGATATTAGCCTGGGGAAAGATTTTATGAAGAAGACTTCTGTGGCAATTGCAAACAGACAGGTTTACTACACTTTGGACAGGTTTATTACAACAACAAAAATAAACAAATGGGACTTAAACTGAAAAGCTTCTGAACGGGTAAGAAAACAAAAACCAAAGCAAACAGACAACCTTCAGAATGGAAAAAGATATTAGCATATTATGAATCAGACAACAGCTTGATAACTAGGACCTATAGAGAACTTACATTAATCAACAAAAGAAGGCCCAACAATCTCCGTATCACTGGGCAAAAGAGATGACTAGAACCTTCTCTAAAGATGACAGATGAATGGCTGACAAACACATGAAAAAATGTTCATCATAATGGATCATCAGAGAAATGCAAATCAAAATACCCTGAGATATCACCTAACCCCAGTGAGAATGGCCCACATCACAAAGTCTCAAAGCTGCAGATAACTAGAGTGGATGTGGAGAGAAGGGAACACTTTTACACCACTGGTGGAACTGCAAACTAATACAACCTTTTTGGAAGAAAGTATGGAGATTCCTCAAAGATTTCAAATTAGACCTCCCTTTTGATCCTGTAATCCCATTATTAGGCATCTATTCAGAAGGAAAAAAATCCTTTTATCATAAGGACATTTGCACTAGACTGTTATTGCAGCTCAATTTACAATCACAAAAATGTGGAAACAACCTAAATGCCCATCAACCCAGGAAAGGATTAGCAAGCTGTGGTATATGAATACCATGGAATATTATTCAGCCAGTAAAAAAGATGGAGACTTTACATCTTTTGCATTAATCTGGATGGAGGTAGAACACAACCTTCTTAGTAAAGCATCACAAGATGGAAAAGCAAGAATCCCCTGTACTCCATTCTAATATGAAGGCAGCAGATGAGCTAATATAAGGTGGGGATAAGGGAATGAGCAAGGGAGAGAGGGACACAATTTTAAGAGGGACTTTAACAAATTCAATCAGCGTAACCTAATTCTTTGTACTCTCAATGAATCCCACACAATTAAAAAAAAAAAAAAAAAGGAAAAGAAAGAAGGAAGAAGGAATAACAATGAAGGCGGGGGGAATGTAAAATATAGCATAATCAGCAACTCTAAGAAGTGTGAGTGGCTGGAGTCCAAACTTGGTTCATCAAATTGTGTGAAAATGGTGAGGAAGAAATTCAGCCAGATACACAGCCCAAATCAATGGTCTTAAATACTGTTCTGAAACTTATTATCAAAATAATGGAGAAATGTACAAAAATGAGAAGCCAAAGAGTGATGTGATCACGTGAGTATATAAGAACATGATAAAATAATGTCCTTAATACCAAGTGGATGTTGGCTAGAAGGGGAATAGAAAATGAAAGGAGAAAGTTTAGTCAAGAGATAAGAAATGAGAAGGACCTAAACTCAGTGGTGGCGAAAGGGGGGAAAGGAAAAAAATGGAAGGCCGAATAGAAGCAAGTAGCTCAACAGAAGTTCTGCGGTAGGAACAAGACTTCATGTACTGTCACATAAAGAAAGTGAGGACAGGATTTGAGATGAATCAGGGAGTTTCACAGTTAGATGATGACAGGTCACTTTGACACAGAACGTACAAGGAAAGTAAAAGTTTAGAGCGATATTGATGCGTTCATATGTATTGATTCAATTACAGGTGTCTGGGGGAGACTCCAGTATAGATACACAGGGGGCAAGTGAACGTATAGGGTTTTAGAGGGCTCGGAAGGGAAATCTCCATAGAGTTTAAAGACTTGATCGTTACAGAGCATGTAAAGGACATAGGTAAATCAATGAATGACTCCCGAAGGAGAGTGTACAGAGGCAGGAAGGAAATAAACACCAGGTAGCACTCTGGACAACAGCATTTAAAGAATGGACAGAAGATGCTGAGCGGTGGCCAAAAAAGAGAATCGAAGAACAATTCTCTCTCAAACGCCAGAAAAGGAAAACATTTCCAAAGAGCTTTGGATGAGTGAAAATTATTCACCGTATGTATGAAGAGAAAGAAAGAAACTGAGAAAACTGGGAAGAAACAGAGAAGGAGGAGTTGGTGCTCCTTTATGTTTTATCACAGAGTAGCCATGAGCACATTTCTATGTGAAAGGACGAAGGCAAGCAGAGAAAGAGACATCAGAGATTCGGGAGAGAATATATAATTTATTCACAGTGATAAAGTATAGGAAACACTACCGCAAATAGGGCACCTTCACATTGAACAGGGGAGAGGAAGGTCGAGGACATGCAAAGACGAACTATTCCTGACACCCCTCCCTCCACACACACTGCTTAAGAAAACAGCAAAGGCAGAAGGTTCTTCCAACTGTTGTTCTGCTGTGAAACAGGCCATGAAACTTAGGGAGCTCCCTCTCTAACCTTCTCCCTTCTCTTCTCCCCTGCACTACCCATGAAGGGAAGAAATCTTACATAGGAAACAAGAGTCTCAACAAACAGGCCATGCCAAGTCCCTCCTGTCCTATTACCATTAGATCATTCTCATTTATTTTCTAATCATACCTCTGCAATAATGTCTATAAAACCACCCAGTTTTCCCTGGGTATGTTTGGGTCTTGAAGGCTTTATTTTTTGAAGGCTGTATCATGTAAAACTTACATTAAATTAATTTGTGCATTTCTTTTTAAATAAGGGCCTCGGCCATGAACCTTGCAATAAAATAAGTACGGAAAGAAACTGTTTCTCCCCTGCAATCTTTTAAGAGAGTCTAGCCTCTAGCAGGGCGAGGTGGCTCACGCCTGTAATCCTAGCACTCAGGGAAGCCAAAGCTGGTGGATCACCTGAGCTCAGGAGCTCGAGACCAGCCTGAGCTATAGCCAGATCCTGTCTCTAAAATTAGCCTGGCGTTGTGGTGGACACCTGTAGTCCCAGCTACTGGGGAGGCTGAGGCAAGAGAATCAATTGAGCCCAAGAGTTTGAGGTTGCTGTGAGCTGTGACACCACAGCATTCTACCCAGGGTGACAGAGTGAGACTCTGTGTTAAAAAATAAAAAATAAAAAAGAGACTCTAGATTCATTCAGCTTTTTCTTGCGCATGCCTGTATCCCAAACATGAGAGGGAGGAGGGAAGGGATGAATTAAGGAACAGATAGAACCAAGAAAAAACCTAATCTACAACCTGAGGACAGGATTTTTCCTCCATGGAGATTAGAGGGGAAAATGTAGAAGATCTGAGGCAAATGGAAATAACTAAAACAACAGCAAAAAGATGACCAAGTTTTACTTATTGGTCTCTATTTTCTTTGTAATGAAGGAAACAAGTCATCTGTTCTGAGATAAGGAGTAATACAGAAAATAGATGGAAAAACAAAAAGTAGAGGTTTAGTAAGAAGGTCTGGTGAGGATTTTAGGAGACGTGCACTATACCAGAAGCTATCACTGATTAGTATCACGGTACTAATCAGCCTGGCCTTGTGCATTGCTCACCTGTACCAGGCTGAAGAGGGCAACATGGCGGGCGGGGCGGGGGGGGGGGGAAGAATCGAGATGAGGGTGGGGCAGATACCAGTGGGTGGGAAACAAAGACAAGGAAAAGTGAATTGAAGGTCCTCACAATTTTAAGATGTCTACTCATTCTAAATAACAGGAACTGTTAAAATATACATTAAAATGTTATATTATTAAAGTTTCTATCAAAGTGAAATAAAACTTAATTCTAAAGAAAGTTATAATATTGTATTTATACACACCTGCTTTCCAAACTCTTTTTCCAGGAAACCAAAAATCCTATCACAATATTTAGAAGAAAATGTGCAGATACTGTGTTATCAAATGTCAAAGTTTTCTCATCATTTTGGAGTTTTTACCCATATAACCTAAGAATATGCTGGAGAAACTAAATGAAGAAAGCAGCCTGAGGATTTATTCCCTATTTTAAATCATTTGAAACTATATATAAAATAAGTATTTTTTTTTACAAGAACAAATTCCTAAAGTCATAGTGAAACAAAACAGATTGCTCCCAGAAAATGTAACAGTTTGAAAATCTTTGTCTTAGAAATGAATATATACAGCTCAACAAAGTTCATGACACCCATGTAGATCTGATTATATAGATACAATAGAATTTCAGTAATAGGTATATTGTTTCCATGAGAAAATACATTGGATTTTCAAACCTGTGATGTCAAGAACATACTTAACCCTGCTTATTAGAAATGTATATCCCCTGGCTTCCAATCTCTGATGGTAACAGAAGCTTCAATATTATAAAAACAGGATTTGAACATGACAGGTCCTCAGAAAAGTAAAAAGAAGGAATGGTACTTGTAGAGGAAAGCTCAAGAGATTGGGTTCACCATCAAGGTATGTATACAACAGAACTACTTTTTATTTCTTTCCTCCGCCATGCCCCCCATTGTTCCATTGCCTTCTTAAAAGCCTATGTTCCTGGGCTGTGCCTGTGACTCAAGGACTAGGGAGCCAGCCCCATATACCAGAGGTGGCGGGTTCAAACCTGGCCCCGACCAAAAACTGCAACCACAACAGAAAAAAGCCCATGTTCCTGTAGTTCCTATGACCCTATTCCACAGTCTCTCTTTTTTAATGCTATTATTATCTGACTCCTTTTTCTTGTCATAAACCCAAATAAAGTCATTATTCAATATTTGTCTTTGATTTTATCTGCCATTCTCTGTCCTCTCTTGTCTTTATTTGTGCTCCTTCAGAATCTAAAGTAATCTCCCATTTCCTTTGTGAATGGATAAATTCCACAAATTATTCCAGTATCACTTTTCACAAACTAAGAACATTCCCTTCTATCCACTAAACTTCAAGAGTACTTTAAGTGTGCTTTGTGCCTGTTTTCTTTATACACTCATGACTAGATGGATATACTTGTCTTCTCAGCACTGCATTTCGAAGTTCCTGTTACAATGACTTGAATTTAGTAGACACATACTTATTGGATAGAAAAATGCATTGAAATGCAATTGCACTGCTATTTTTTAAAGATGACAATTTTCTTTATTTGGTATATTACTTCTCACCATAATTTTTTTTCTTTTTTTAAGACAGAGTCTCACTAATTCACCTATGGTAGAGTGCCGTGGCATCGCAGCTCACAGCACCTTCAAACTCTTGGGCTTAAGTGATGCTCTTGCCTCAGCCTCCCAAAGTAGCTGGGACTACAGGTGCCTGCCACAATGCCCAGCTATTTTTTGTTGTTGTGTTAGTAGTTGTCATTGTTGTTTAGCAGGCCTCAGGCGGGGTTTGAACCCACTAGCCCCGTGTATGTGGCTGGCGCGCTAGCTGCTGAGCTACAGGCACCGAGCCGTCTCACCATAATTCTTATCAGAAAGAAATAAACTGTCATGCATCTGCAAACAGTACCCACTTTTCAACAAGTAGCAGATTTTGAAAATGTGGACTTAATGCTTTAAAGGAATTATTAAATTTCTAAAGTGTGTACCTTATAGTTCCAAATCTGGTAAGTATATATTGTCATAGAAAAAAATAATAAGTCTTGTAATCCTTCTCTGTTTCTAATAACTCATTACAGAATCAAATATCAGCGCAAGATTTCCAACTGCTTGTTGCTGTCTACAGAGTCGGTGTAATTTGAAGCATTCGATAAGATATCTTTAAAGATTGGGGCAAATATTTTACTGAACAATTAATCTTTTATACCTTCTTCACTTTACTGTATAGAAATAGACTAAATTCTAAAGGTAAACATATAAAATATTTAACTTTTCATTAAGGGGGAGAGAAAAAAACTCACTATTTCAGTAATATTGTTTTTCTTGAGGTTGGATTTGTCTGTAATGAGGCTTTCAAAAGAGTAGTGCATAGTTCAGTTCGGAAAATGCTTCATTTTCAAAAAAAGAAAAAAATATGACAATCCATTTCTTTTTGTGTGCATCAGAGGATCAACTTCAGAAAAACAAAAATTAACCCCCCCACATAATCTATTTTAAATTATAACAGTTGAGTACAAAGTGTCCAGTCTGAACAGTTATCTATTGAATTGTTCTAAATGGTAAAGAAAGAATTTGACTGATTGAACCAACAGAGTGAAAGTGATAGCTAAGAACTGTTATCATAGGTCAAACCCAAGACCAACTGGTCTTCCCAAATTCTATTTGATATGGATAAGTCCCTTGAAAAAGATAATAATGTCTGCAAACCTACCACTATTTGTAAGAAGAGCATTTTAAAACATCCATCGTCTTCCTATATACCTCTCAACTTATTCCAAAAGCAATTATCATAGGCACAAAGAAGGAAAGGGAGAAAGAACACAGAGAAAAGGAAAGGGGACAGAGCGTGTTCCAGGAAGGGATTTATAGGAGGGCAGTAGGGGAATGAAAAGGCTTTCCCATGGAGAGCCCTTCCTAAGGCAATTCTCTGCTAACAGCACTATGTTTCAGAAATAATCTTATTTTTAACCCAAGCAAATGAGTAAGAGAAATAGTTATGCCCTGTGGAGCTGGAAAAAAATTAAACTATCAAAAGATCTAACAAACTGACCATTTCAACTGGGCTGATATATACATAGCTTATTCATAAAGGTGAAGTAATAAGATCATATATTTCAAGTCGAGTGTTCCACTTGCTATAAATATTCTACCAAAGCCAAACTGCTCCTATTTTTGTTACATAATAAACCACCCACAGTGTTTCTGTAGTTGGGTAAAAATAACATAAGTAAGCCAAAGATTTAGATAACCTAGACATGAAATTTTGCTACCTATGCATTTCTTATAACATAGATAACTATACAATGCAATGCTTCTTTTCCTTTGCTTTTTTTTGGTGTAAAGGGAGTGTTGGATATCTACATTCAACCATAGCATTATTTGTGAGATGGGTGGCATGCCACACATGTTGGTTAGTTCCTGAAATTATTCTCAATTTAAACTATTTTCAATAACACTGCTGCTCTGTTTTTAGAAAGCTGTTTCAACTTGTGAAATGGTTTAGTATTCCATTTTTATCTAGAGTAATCCTGTAAGAAATGCAAAGAAAGATATGGTCACGCTAATCAGAGAGGAAAGGTAAGGTCAAGTCCTGGAGAGCAGGAAAAAGGGTTGTATCCCTGAAGTCGGATCCTTAAGCTGTTGTTTCTCTGCCTTCATTTCCTGTTGGTCTCTTGCTGTCCTGTGTGTGTGTGTGTGTGTGTGTGTGTGTGTGTGTGTGTGTGTGTGTGTGTGTACACGCCAGTGGCTAGTCCACTCTACAAATTTTATACTCACAGTTATCAAAGGTCATGGGATGCAATTTTCTTCATAAGATTTTGTTGTCATGAGATCTGCTTCTCTTCATCAGATCTACTTTTTCCACCACCTCAGACTGATTTGTGTTTTACACAAGATTTTTTTAATTGTTTTTTAGTTATTGTTTCTGCCTCGGCTGCAGTAATTTGCTGACAGCTTCTACAGCAACAAATAAACGATCCATTTCAGGGTGGCTATTAAGGTAGTTTTGTGGATTAGCAGCGGCTGGGGGTGGGGGTCATCCGTGCGATTTGCTCCCTCAAGTGTTAAGAGCTTTGTTTTTTTATCCTTCCACATCACAGTTCCAACCTCTAGCATAGCCCTCTGTAGCCCGGTGCCGGCCGAGGGGTCCCGCGTGGCCACACAATCTGCTGCTGGTGTTTCTATGAACCAAACGAGCTGAATTTCTAATTGCTCATTACAAAATCTCCATTCATTTATTGAAGATCTTCCCTTTCACTGTGTATCTGTGATTTTTGTCAGTCATTGCAAAATTTTTTTGGCCTAGTTCAAGCATGTAAACACTATTTCATATCACAATCAAAATGTCCTCATTTTCTTTTTTTCTCTGAATTATTAGCTGAGCATTCATAGTATTTCCATTCCTTCAAAATCTTCAAAAGCTTATTGTGTTTGGATTCTGACCTAAATGGCCAATCTGCTTCTCTACATAGATCAGCATCTCCACTCAAGCCACTTTCACTCGGTTTTATGAACACACCACTTTTGTCACATTCTCTAAACAGCTGCTGAAAATCATACTTTGAGTCTGGGGGTCGATCGTTCTTGTGGTCAGTCCAAGACAAATCTGTCTTTTCTCTAAGTCGTTAGATACATAGTCTCTCCTTCAAAATGTTCCGCATAGTGATATATTGTCTAATACATTGTTATCTCTCTAAAATACCTAATTTCCTTGAATAGAAGGGATGTAGTTTACACTTCTGTATTCCAAGAATATACGGGCGTATAGTGGATGCTCAATAAACAACAGATAACATCTACTGAGCACTTTCAGGCCAGGAACTATTCTGTAAATACATTATGTGAACAAACCTGTAATTCCCACAAGAATCTTTTGAGATAAATATAATTGGTAGGCTCATTTTACAGATGAATAAACTGGGGCATCAAAAGGATCAATTACTTGCCCAGGGTACATGGCACATCATTTGGCCCTTAGAAGCCAAAAACGAATAACTATCTTAAAAAGTGCTAATTGATGCAGTGACCTAAAACATAGCTTGTTTCTCATTGTTGAACCATCAAATAATAGCCCCTTAACTATCCTCTCACCATAACTTAAAATATGTCTCCTATTTTCTCTTTTATACAAATGTCATAGCTCTGGGTTTGAAATCTGCTTCCTGATACCAAAAGAGAAAATAACATTTAGAGAAGATTGATTTTTAGTAGGCAACTAAAAACTTATAGTTAGAAAATAAAGATTTAACTAATTGAGAAGGCTCAGGTATTTTCTTCCTTAAAACATCCTAGTGGAAATATGCACATGATTTACTTAAATGCTATAACTTTTCCTCATGTTAAATTTTTAAAATTTCCATCAATATGATCAAATTAATCAAGTACTATTTATTTTATTTATAACCGGAAGTTTTACTACTTTCATTAACATAACATGACATTCTCAGTATTATGCAGAGGGTCCACAGCAAGTGAATCTAATATTATTCATGACATGTACACAGATTTGACATAAAGTAGTAGGTTAGGATGTAGATTCAGCCCTGATGTGTCTCTAAACACAAAATATTCTACGAGCAACATTAATTCCTTCAATATGCATGTAAAAATATGACTAGCTGGCCTTCCCCTTTTTTTTATGATGTAGGTTTAGATATACAAACAAATGTGTAAATAAAAAAAACAGGACCCAGCTTGATTCATGGGGCATTTCTTTTCAATATAGCCCAGAGTGTATTTGTCTGACAGCTGTTCCAAGACAGAGTTTATTTAACAATCAAATGCTGTCAATGCAAATATATTAACTTGCAAATTAGAAAGACAATAATTCTCTGAAGACAGCAGAAAGAAAGATTGCAAGGTTAGTCTACCTCCAACACTTTTATTTTTTTTTTAATTAAGTACAAAATTCTAGAGACATAAAAATGAAGTCTTCGAAAATGAGATAGTAAACATCTTTTCAGCTCAGAAAATAAATTGCAATTTAAACTCTTTCAACCTTTTTGTCCTCAGAGAATGTGGTTCTCTTTGATCCTCTTTACCTAAGAAGCACACACATTGCCCTTGTGTTCCCTTCTGATGGTCTGAGCACACTGAACGTCCAAACAAAAGATGGCTTTTTGGATAAAAATTATAGCCAGCTCCCCTTTCCTGCTCAATATAAACAAAAATCTAAACTACTTTATTTTTTCTATCAGACCATTTTTCTCCATTAACAGACGGAAATTAACAATGAGAATTATGTTTTAAAGTAAATTTATGTTAATCAAATGCAAAAAAAATTACAATATTTAGCACTATTAAATAACCCCTTTCAAGGAATGTGAATCATTGGTGAAGGGTTTATATAAACTTTAAGCAATGTAGAAAAAGAAACATTTTAAATTTTTTGGTCATGATTTCAATCTTTTTATTCAAATTATTTAATTTTTCAAGTTATATAAGTGCTAATTGTTAAATAACAATATTACATAATTATCATGTTTGATGCATTATATGTTGAAAAGCGGGTCAAAATTATGAGAGAGAAAAAGCACTATTTTATATAGTTGAATTGAAGCTTTTGTGTCATACTCGCGATTAATTAAAAACATGCTATAACACATGATTTATGTATGTACATTTACTAAGAAGGCCTTTTTAAACATTATTTTTCTAGTTAAGTGTTTAATATCAGATGATTCCCTATTACTAACAAAAGGAAATAGAAAAAAATCAGTGTCTACAGTTTCTCTTATCAGGAAACAAATCACAATATGGTTACTGGGATTTAAATTATTAATATAAATCATGAAATACTTTAAAGACAATGGTTTATCTTCTCATAGGAAGCCTCATTTATGTTAATGTTTACATCTTTCATATATGAAATAATGATTCTATAATTCCAAGCAAAAACATAGAAAACAGATCCCATTCCATCATTTTACATATAGGTAGGAAGGGAAAAAAGCATGAAGCTTGAGCTTGAAGTCCCTGCTGTAAGATGGTTTGCCCATGTAACTCACCATCTTCATAAAATATGAAAGGAGCAAGCAGCAGCTAGGAACATGAATTAAACATCAACGTTCCAAGTGAATTGTTGCAATCTCTAATTTTTTTCATTATTAGTCATCTGTCACTGTTCCTACTGCTCCACTTAGAGCATATCCCGATGCAGATTTCAACAAGCAGCTTTAAAATGGACCACCCTGTACTGTAACGTGAAAGTCTAAAGATTTCTGAAGCTGGGTCCGTGAATCACATGTGACTCAGCAGCCTCCCACAGGCCTGACAACTCATATAGTCTCTCTCAAAACGTGCCTTCCTTTTGTAGAGGAGAGGCTAAAAGGACACCCTTTTCACTATTCAGAAAACACAAAAGGATTTGAGTACATGTAATCCATTAGAATTCACACTACCTATTTTAGGTCACCTGTAGTCATAGACAGAGAAAAAACACCCATCACCGTACCTCTTGCTGTCTGCAGTGCTGTCTTTTCAGGCGTGTTATATATTTTCCCAAAGCTGGTCAACCTCCCATGCCTCTTAATCACATCAGGGAAATAACAGCCTTAGAGGAGTTTCTATCACCTTTGAACATCTTGTAACTGAACCTTGATATGTGGTTATTATTTCTCCAATTAATGCTAGTCAAAACACTATATTCAGATCTTAAAACTGGAGAAAAAGAAAACATCTTAGTTTTTAACTCCAGTTCCTAATATATAATAGAGGCCTCTTTTACACATTGCACATGAAAAATTATCATGCCAATTCTCCCAAATACTTTCTGCAATAGGCATTCATTACCTTACTAACAATCTTTCCATTTGGACACAAAAGTGTCAGTAAGTTCTTCTGGATGCTAGTGAAATTCTGGTATTTTTATTTTACGTACTGTTAGACAGCCATCTAAAACAAGACCTACTGTTATATATACTTACATGCTGCTTGATTTCTATAGTAATTTTTAATCACTTTGGTATTTACAAGTAGTTACAAAAATTTCAGAAAAAAATTGAAGTGTCTTTAGACATCCAATCCCTAATGCCCATCAAAAGAAAACAGAAAACTATGTATATTTATAATTTATGTAGCTGACTTAAACATGGCCATTGACTACCATACTTTTTCTTCTGCAGAGTTTTGTTTCTCAAAAAACATCTACAGACCAAATTTTCAGTTGTCTTCATCCTTAGATTTAACCAGAATGAAAGGCGTGAACAAAAATATGTATACAGAGGGCAAAGTGAGACTTTATATCTTCACCCTGATATTAAAAGCAAAAATGATCAGCAACTGAGGGCTAAATGGGTGGTAGTGATTAATGAACATCCCATGTAAGTTTCAGAGAAATTTTTTCTGACCAGGTGGAGGTTGGGCCGCCCTACATTTACTCAGTTATAGAACCTAGGTCTGGAGTTTACAGAGTGACTCAGTCAGACCCTCCAGCCAGTTTCTTCAGACAATAGATTTAGGGGGATCAGTAGGCAGTGTCCAAAACCAGGCAGTGACATAGATGCCAAAATCTAACAAGTAGCCCACAAGAATAATGATTCAAAGAGGCTGGTCAGAAGGAATGCAGGGCCCTGGCAAGAGAGCAGCAACTGGAGACAAGAATATAGCCGGGATCACAGACAGAGCAAACAAATTGACAACTGTGGATCAAAGGGTAGCTGAAGAGATTCACAACATGACTAAGAACCTATTTACATAGCGCCCTTGGTGTTCCTGTCCACTTGGGGACAAGAAGATGCTAAAAACTTTAACTGATTAAGAGAATTGCCTAAAAAGTTTTCTTTAAAGACCTCCACTTGCTCTAAGATTTCAAAGTACATCATACAAAATGCTACTGAAATGAAAAATTAATCTGGTTTTCCTATTTCTTTAATACAATTGCTACTAAAGAAATACATAACACACTTTCCTTTGTGTTCATCCGAGAACCTTGTTCCTGACTCTCCCAACAGATTCTTCCTAATAGATTTTTCACAAAGCCCATGGAAATTACTTTACATAAATGCAAGAAGAGTGTGTATACTTTCCATCTAAAGAAATGATCTCTACTAAGATTATGGTGAAACCTTTCTAACTGCACCGTAAACTGGTCTTGTCCTCTATGTTTATTTTTTTGCGACAGAATGGGACGTTTATGGAATAAATTTATAGACGATAGGATTAATGCCAGAGACTCCACTGCGCCCACTGAAGTATCGTTCCTCTTCAGCAGGGATAACCAGGCAGGGCGCAGAGCTGGGAAGCCCCAGGGAAACAGCCCTTCTGCTGGAATTCATAACATGGCCTTCTGATAGTAGATTACACAAAAGAAGGAAACTAAAACTGAAGGAACTAAGAGATTCAGAAGACCCAAACGAAGAGAAAGAGATCAAGAAAAGGTAGGAGAAAGCCCTGGAAGCTGGGAAGAGTAGGGAGAAGAGTAGAAAAAAAGAAACTTGGAATAAATGTAGAGTTTCCCTTAAAAAGGTAAAAATTTATTTTTGCACATTTTAAAAAAATTGACATTCACCAAAAACTGTCAACAATGCACTATTTCCTATACTAGTAATCAAATATTCATTGCAACTTTTAAGTCTGTGATAAATAATCCTATAGGCTAACATAACAGCCTATAACCCAAATTTGGTGGCATCTATAATTACTTGTTTTGTTTGACAAGGAATTATGAAAATAATTCTCTTATAAGAATATATTCCAATAAAAAATTATTTTTTATTTATCCTCAATTTGTTTTTAGGAAATAATGGTCATTGATTTTTGCTGCTCAAGAATACATCCTTTTAGTGTGGACAAGGGATTCAAATGATATTGATTTTTGTTGTGTAGGTCAATGACAGATCAATAAATGAATGGTGATTTGTTTATACCAGTCTTTGGGTAGGCTCCCTGCTGGGCAGAGTCATTCATGTTTTTGCAACTTCACATTTTAACTGTGATTATTAATATATTTGAACATTTCCATGAGAGACACTATTCTAATTATTTCATTGAAATAAATACTGAAGTGCCATACAGCATTTGCTACTTCTATTTCTCTTTTTTCTTTATTGTTTTGAGAAAGTGTCTCACTCTGTCACCCTGGAATTGAATGCCATGGCATTATCACAGTTCACAGTAACCTCAAACTCTTGAGCTCAAGTGATCCTATGGCCTCAGCCTCCCCAGAAGCTGAGACTATAGGTGCCCACCGCAACTCTCAGCTAGTTTTTCTATTATTAGTCATGATTGGGACTTGCTTTTGTTCAGGCTGATCTTAAACTCCTGAGCTAAAGGGATCCACCTGCCTTGGCCCCCCAGAGTGCTAGGATGACAGGCAGGAGCCACTATACCTGACCCTTATGCTACTTCTAAACCACAGGTTGTCATTTTCAACATTTTCCTCAGGTGTTCTATATGGCTCATAGGAGAGGTCTGAAGAAAGGCTAAGTTAACAAGGCTTGATTTGCATGACCCTGTTAGTCATTTTCTCTTGAGCATAGTGGATGACAGACAAAAGCATTGGGTAGTCAGCCAACTACTGAGAGGAGGTCTTGGTTGCTCTCTATAATTCTGACAAGGCTTTATTCCCCACACTATCTGAGCCAGTGAATGAGGGAAACATTAGCAGGGAGAACTTCAAAAGGGAGAATGAACCAAATCCCAAATAACCCTGGTTCTGACCCTCCTTCTAGACTACTCATTGCCACAGCACAGATACACAGGCCAAGCACATACTATTATTTTGGGCAAGACCTTGAACTTGCCCACTCTATGTGGAATTTAATGTCGTCATTGAAAAGCAATCCTAACAGTGCCCGCTGTTCCTTCTGACTGCCATGCTTTCCCTCCAGGCCTTTGCATTTGCTCTCATTCCTTTTAAGCGCCAGGTCAAATGCTGCACTCGCAGGGGCGATCCAGAGCACACTAGCCAAATTCATCACTCTGCCTTCTGCCCTCCACATCAGGTTCCAATTGTTTCTTCAGGACACTCACAACTTGCAATTACTATGTTTGCCTACTTGTCTACTTACTTTCTTCATTCTCTTTCCCCAGGACGATGTGAACAGCACAACAGAAGGTATTTTCCCCCCTGAAACCAAAAGCACTTAGCTTTGCACTGGGATAGAACATTTCCCAACCCAGCCACCATAGCTTATTCCTGAAATTACAGCACTCTGGGAGGCATTATGGCAGGTACCTATAATTCCAGTACTTGGGAGGCTGCAGCAGGAGGATTACTTGAACCCAGGAGTCTGAGGTTACTGTGAGCTAGGCTGACTCCACAGTACTCTAACCTAGGCAATAGAGTGACACCCTGTCTCAAAAGAAAAGCAAAACAACAACGAAAACAATGAAAAGCTTCCCAGTAACATATTAAATAAGTAAATGAATGACTTTGGGAGGAAACAGAGAAGTCAAATTGTATTTTACCAACTTATAATAAATAAAGCTTCTATTAGAAAGACGGTCTTAAACCCAATTTTCTTTTTTCCTTATCTAGTGGAATGGAGAAGAATGGGTGAAGATCATCTTGAGTCACATAGAAACCATAAAGTTTCTGTGAAAGTCAAGTGCAAAAAGTTTCTATTCCAAATATTTGAATTTTCATATAAAACATCCGTAAAATTATTTCTTGACTGAGAAAAAAATAAAAGAATCTGTTTCCTTACAGCAAACATTAGAAAATCAAGGAGGGATGAAGCCATGTATCAGCAATGTCAAGGTATTCAGAGAGTAATGACCCTATGCTTTGTCCACCAACACCAGCTTTGATGCAGTAACATGAACACAAGAGGCACTGCACACCACTGCCAGAATGCTCAGCTACTACAGCTTAATTGCAAGTGTCTGCTTAGGTTATGGGAATGCTCTTCACTATCCGCAGACACTCCAACCCAAGGGATTGTGGAGATATTTCCCTCTGCAATTGAAGTACTGGTGGAGTAACATAAATGTTTACCTTTTTTGAAGAAAAGCAGCTAAACAAATTGTGTGGAAATACATTGAGGGTACCATTTAACATGGTATGGATTTGGCAATTGCTAAATACTTCGACAAACTCATTAAGTTCTGTGAAGCAGGGAAGTAATGACATCCTAGCAGATTTCTCATTCAAAGTCATAAGCAGAATCCAAATTTAAAGTGGAAATCGAATATCTGTATTTCTCCATCTTTATGCTTTAAACAAATCAATGTACTATTTCATTTTACTTTAAATTTTAGAGACTATGAATTTCAAGAAGTGTGTTATTTTACATAAGTTTGAATCTAACCTCAATTGTCCAGAGAGTTTGCTAAAGGACTGGCATTCTCTCTATTATTGAAGGGGGGGTGTGAGTGGGACTTAAAGCCTTAAGAATCCATTACTCATAATAACTAACAAACTATTATTTTTCTCCCTCTTCAAAAATTTCCAGGTATGTCTCAGTGATTTATATTTCAAATACTCTGTAAGAGCCTTCATAAACTAGCACCTCCCATACTTCCAATCTTTTTTCTATCAATACTTTCTGTTCTTTTGCCACACATAATAATGACTCTTACATCATTTTCATTCCAAAATAGCATGCGTTTATCCTAAGCTCATTTTGTATAAAAATTCAGAAATTTGAGGTATTTTCAGAAGAAAATGTTACTGACAATATCACGTACTTCCTAATTTTCAGAATTTGTATTTTATTTATTTAATTTCTTTCTTTTTTTTTTTTTTTTCTTTTGTGAGACAGAGTTTCACTTTGTCACTCTCGGTAGAGTGCCGTTGCATCACAGCTCACAGCAATCTCAAACTCTTGGACTCAAGCGATTCTCTTGCTTCAGCCTCCCAAGTAGCTGGGACTACAGGTGCTCACCACAATGCCCAGCTACTTTTAGAGACGGGGTCTCACTCTGGCTCAGGCCAGTTTCAAACCCGTGAGCTCAAGCAA
This sequence comes from Perodicticus potto, assembly GCA_963574655.1. Taxonomy (NCBI): domain Eukaryota; kingdom Metazoa; phylum Chordata; class Mammalia; order Primates; family Lorisidae; genus Perodicticus; species Perodicticus potto. The sequence continues at coordinate 29,530 of CAUYRH010147253.1, read as the reverse complement.
TCCATCCGCCTTGGCCTACCAGAGTCCTAGGATTACAGGCATGAGCCACCTCATCCAACACTCTGAATTTGTGTTTCATCTGCTGGAAATGTCTTTCTCCCTGGAAATCTTCCTCTTAGAACATTTCTAATTTTCTTTACTTAAGGGATGGGGTCTCACTCTGCCACCCAAGCTGCAGTACAGTGGTGTAATCACAGTTCACTGCAGCCTTGAACTCCTGGGCTCACATGATTGATCCTCCCACCTCAGCCTCCTGACTTAACTAGGATACAGGTGTGAGGCTTGTACCATCATCCCCAGCTTACATATATATTTCGTTTGTTTGTTTGGTTGGTTGGTTGGGTTTTTTTGTGTTTTGTTTTTTGTTTTGCAGTTTTTCTGGCCGGGGCTGGGTTTGAACCTGCCACCTCCAGAATGTGGGGCCGGCACCTTACTCTGTTGAGCTACAGGTGCTGCCCCATATATTTTTTTAATATCCTGTAGGGATGGGGTCATCTTATGTTGCCCAGTTGGGCTCAAATTCCTAGGCTCAAGGAATCCTCCCCAGTGCCAGGATTAGAGGCTTGAGCCACCACACCATCCCTCTAGATACCTTTTAGAGTTAATATTCTCCTCTCTGTAAATCTCTCCAGGATGCTGTGCAATTTACACACAATTATCAAAGGGGTCTTGTGTTTCATTGTAATTATTCCTTTATCAAGCTCTCTATTAAATTTTAAGCTTTCTGGGACTAAGCTTCACAAGGACACTGAGAATGACTAATGCTTTACACATAGTAGGAATGTTTAATGAGTTAATGTTAATTCTTTCACATGAATAGCTCTCTGAGCCACCCCTTCGCCTTTAACTTTCACTGTCACTGCTCTTAGGGATTTTTTCATCTCTGGTATGAACTACTGTGGTAGTCTGATAACTGGACCTTCAGACTTCCACCTCCTCTGCCCCCACTACTGCCCTGACTCTTTCTTCAGAGTAAATATTAATAAATGATCCTTTGCAATAACCATAACACCAAAATTACTTTTCTGATTATAGCATTAATGTGTATATATATTACATTTTGAGAAATAGTAAAAAGCTTTCCTATTACTAAGATAAGGCAAGAAAAAAGACAGATTGAAAGCTGATCTCACCTATGAACATATAAAAATTGACATATAAAATCAAACAGAAAATTGTCAACATTAATACATCAGGATCCAAAAATATTTATTTAAGTCAGAAACAGATGTTCCAATTCTTCCACGGATCAACTCTGCAAACTTCAATAATTTAAACAAGCTTTCTTGAGTCTGTTTCATTGTCTCACAGAGTTGTGAAATTATAATCAATTAAGATTTTAAAAAACAGCAATTCCTGGGACATAGTAAATAAGTAATTAATGGTTAATATTATATCTTGTTTAACCTATAATGTATTCCAGGAAATATAGAAATCAAAGGCAAAAAACACCTACTCATTTCAATAAATGTCCCCCAAATTGCTTTTACTAATATTCCATTTTCATTCTTGCTAAAAAAAATAATTAGTAATTTAGAAAGAAAAAGAAACTTCCTGACCTTAATAAAAATTATTTCCATTTGTAACAGTTACTAAATATATAGTGTGCATATATATATACATGTATATATATACATGTGTGCATATATATATATATACATGTATATATATATACATGTGTGCATATATATATACATGTATATATATATATATATATATATATGTATACACATGTGTGTATATATATATAGAGAGAGAGAGAGATAAATAAACTTAACAAAGAAAGTGAAGGACCCCTACAAGGAAAATCACAAAACACTGATGAAAGAAATTGAACAGTAAACAAATGGAAAGACATCCCTGCTTATGGATCTAAAGAATTATTATTGCTAAAACAACAACACTACCAAAAGCCATCTACAGATGCAATGCACTTTCTATGAAAATGCCAAGGATAGCCTTTGAAGAAATAGAAAAAAATGTTCAAATTTATATGGAACCACAAGAGACCCCCAAATAGCCAAAAGAATCCTGAAATAAAAGAACAAAGCTGGAGGCATAACATTAGTAGACTTCAAAATACACGACAAAGTGATAGCAACCAAAATAGCATGTTACTGGCATAAAAACAGACACATAGACCAATGGAAGAGGCAGAGAACCCATAAATTAATCCATATATCTACAACCAGCTGATTTTTGGGCAAAGCCCTAAGAACCATTACTGGGGAAAGAACAGTATCTTTAATAAATGTTGCTGGGATAGCTGGATATCCACACACATAAAAATAAAAGTCTCTCACCCTATATAAAAATCAAATCAAAATAGATCAAAGATCTAAATGTAAGACCCAAAACTATAAAACTACTAGAAGAAAACAAAGGCAAAAGCATTAAGAGCTTTGGTCTGGGAAAAGACTTTATGAATATAACCTCAAAAGCAAAGGCAACAAAAGCAAAAATATACATATGGGAATTTATCAAACTAAAAAGATTTTGCACAGGAAAGGAGACAATAGAGACATAAAGAATGGGAGAAAACATTTGTAAACTATTCATCTGACAGGTGATTAGTATCCAGAATAAAGGAGAAACTCAAACATCCAGACAGGAAAACACACACACACACAATCTCCTACAAAAATGGGCAAATTATCTGAGCTGATATTTCTTAAAAGAATTTCAAATGACTGATAAATATATGAAACAAGTTCACCATCAACTAATCACCAGGTAAATGCAAATCAAAAGCACAACGAGGTCTCTCATCACCCCAGTTAGGATCGTTATTACCAAAGACAAAAAATAATACATGCTGGTGAGGAGGCAGAGACAAGGGAACTCTCAGACACTGTAGTTGGGAATGTAATCTAGTAAAGGCACTAAGAAGAATAGAATGGATGTTATTCAAAAAAACAAAAAAAAAACTAACATATAATCCAGCAATCCCAATACTAGGCTTTTGTCCAAAGGAACGGAAATCAGTATATGGAGCAGACAGTTGCATCTCATGTTTACTGCGGCACTCTTCACATTATCCAAGATAAAGAATTGACCTAGGTGTCCAACAACAGATGAATGGATAGAGAAAAGATGGTATAGAGAGAGCAAGAAATACTACTTAACCATAAAAAAAGACTGACAGTCTGGCATTTGAGGTAACATGGATAGAACTGGAGGATATTATGGTAAGTGAAATAAGCCAGGAACAGGAAGTTAAACACTTCATGTTCTAACTCTTATGTGGGAGCTAAAATACGTTTATCTCACAGAAGTAAAAAGTAGAACAGGGGAATACTGAAGTATAGGAAGGGTTAGGAGAAAATGAGACAGAGAGATTTGTTTGAGATACAAAATTATAGCTAGATAGGAGGAATAAGTTCTTGTGTTCTACACCAGTATACAATGACTACTGCAATTTGAACTGGACCTTGGAAGTGAGAACAATGTAACCTAAAAATTTGTACCCTCATATTAATTTGAAATTATATATGTACATATATATGTATATGTCTATGTGTGTATATCTATAGTTTCAAATAGGATATTGAATGTTTCCAACATAAAGACATAATAAGGTGATGGATATGCTAATTACACTGATCTGATCACTATACATTGTATGTATAGAAACATCACTATGTATCCCACAGATATGTATGATTATTACATGTCAGTTAAATACGTTTTAAGTTAAAAAATATTATCTACCAGCTATGCATATGGAAAAAAGTGGTTAATGGTAAATGCTTAAAACATTCCACTTAAATCAAAAATAAATAGGGGAATGTTCACTCAATGGTCTAAAAATTCTATAATTAGAACTCATGATTAATGTACTAGGACAGCAAAAGAAATAGGAAGTACAGACATTGGGAAAGAAAAGAAAAGAAAGGCCAGGCATGGTGGCTCATGCCTGTAATCCCAGCACTCTGGGGAAGCCTGAGCCAGAGCTAGACCTTCTCTCTAAAAATAGCCAGGTGTTGTGGCAGGTGCCTGAAGTCCCAGCTTCTTGGGAGGCTGGGGAAAGAGAATTGCTTGAGCCCAAGAGTTTGAGGTTGCTGTGAGCTGTGACACCACAGCACTCTACCAAGGATGACAAAGTGAGATTCTGTCTCAAAAAAAAAAGCTTTTATTATCAGCAGCCATATTTGTCTCGGTAAAAATCCAAGAGAACAAACTGAATTACTAAATTAACACATAGTTAAGTGTGACATTTTAGAAAATCAGCACGAATAATGTAAACAACTAAGTAGAACAGTATGCAGAGAACTAGAAAGCATCAGAAAAAAAGGTTTAAATTATTGAAATGAAACAGCCTCATTAATAATCAATTAAATAATTAAAACACAAAACTATTTTATTGGATAATACATCAGATAGATGAAAAGTTTAAACTACTGACAAATACTAGGAGAAATAGATAGACGTAAATATAGATATAGATATATTCACTCTAAAAACGTATCAGAAAATATTTTTCAAGGTGTAAAGTACCCACTTCCTATTGATCTTTAGGTCTCTGTCACAAGGAAACGCACTGACATTTCCAGAAAGTAGTATATACAAGGATGTTCCCTGGAACATTATTTTTAATAAGAAATAAATGAAAGAAATCTAAATATTATCATCAAGGAGTATTCCCTAAATATATGATGACACAGCACTTCCTTGTTAAAAGACTGAGTGAAAAATAAAGAAATGAAAAAAATAACTAATGGAAAGATCTCAACATCTTCAATAGAAATGAAGTCATAAAATACACAGTGTGGAACTTATCCACATATATATGTAGAAAATAAAGGTTTGGTCAATATACGTTCACACAAGCAGCTACATAAGCAATGAACCTTACTAAAGAGACACATGTAAAATGTTAACTGTAAAACAGAGCAAGTGCAGGGATGAGTCACAAGAGTTGCCCTCTGTAATTCATGTCACATGTAATTTACTGGCTGTTTGAATCTTAAGCAACATAACATATTATAGTGCAATAAAAATAGAAATTTTAAAGGCTAATTCACACCTATTCAGATGAAGAAATGATGTCCAAATTAATATAATTTGGAGCACTTCCTTTGCAGTTACCCGTATAACAAAATGATTGGCTAAATTCATGAGTTCTGGTCCAGACTTCTTGGGTATTAATCCAAGTTTGGCTATTTATTAATCCAAGTTTGGTTAAATAATGATGACATTTTTCATCGTTTTAAAAATGAGGCTAGTGATGGTACATAACTCATAGGGTTCTTGGAGTAGAAAAAGTCTTATATATTAAAAATATTTAGAACATGTCTAGTACATAATAAATTTTTACTAAGTTTTTGTAGTTGCACTACAAAGTGTCCAGTAGTAAGAGTTCACAAAACATTATTTCCAATCTGTAGCCTTAATACATTCAAGAAGAAGCAATTATCTATCTACATGTTAACTACTGTGTCCTTTACATAAAACTCTACCAAAAATCACCTGTTCTAGCTTATATTAAAAGAAAATAATCTTCACTTCAAGGAAATTCTATAAAATGTTTAATATACATATTTCTTACAAGACTATCAGGCGAGTATGTTGTACAATTATTTGTTATTTTCATGCTTTTATTAAAATTCCACTCAGCATTTTTTCTATATTTAATAAGCAGTCTATTATTAGAAAAAAATGAAATTAACTGAATGCAGCTTCATATATTGAGCAAATTAATAAGATAAAAAGCTGAACTGTAAATGAGTTGATTTGAATAATATCTTTAGTATGTATTTTTATATAATACAACAAGTGTGTTCCACTACAGCATTAATTAACTTACATATAAATTTTAAGACAAATTTATCAAAAGTAAAAACAAGGCAAGTAAATATTAACAAAAAAATCAACTATAAACTTTAAAGTATTTTACAATTTCATTGTTGCATTTCTAAAATTGCTGGGTAGTTTTAGCATAATTACGCCTCCAAAAATCTGTCCAATCCTCTGGAAATTAGTGTGAGATTCCTCATTGCATTTAAGATGTAGACAACTCTATGAAATAACTTACAGAGTTGATTAGTACAATGAAAATAGAGATAAATTCAATGCAGCAAAAATCTCATACTATATAAAATTATGGCAATATACTTTATGTTGGGAGCAGGTTATTTTCTCATCATACCTAAGACATAAAAGAAAATAATCTTATTCAAATTTAGAATATGACTTGTGGAAGAAAATCTTGAGAACTGCTTATAAAAATCTTTAATATTCGATATCGTTTTTGAGAACTTCCAAAGGACCTACAATAATGAAGATTAAGTATAACAGTGCACAGGATGAAGAAAATGGCTTAGAGTTTCCTTTAAATATCCTTATATCTTACTATCTTAAGGTTAAAAAGAGATTCACTGGAATAAGAACAATACCAAATTAAGAACTGAATAGTTTTTAGAATTATCAGATTCTTACTAGATTGCCTTCACCCATTGAACATCTTTTCTATTGGAAAAAACAGCTTCTAAATGAGGTTACTACAATCAACAACTCTTTATTCAGTTTTTGAATATCATATTAATATCTTTCTCATCCTTTGTTAAGGAAAGCACAGTCCACAAAAACCCTCCCCACACTGTATAGAATAGGTGATTAGACTAGATTGGTCTCCTCCAGCAAGCCTCTACAGTTCTGATTCATTTTTAAGAACTTAATTTTCTGTGCTGTCAATTCTCTCTTTTTAATTGTTACAAAATCTTATAAATAATGCATAATTTTATTAAAACACATCATATTGCTCTGTGACATAGCAGGAATTGTCAAATAAAATGTAATAATCTTTGACCTCAACCCAGTCATTGACATCAATAAAAAATAAAAATTACAGCTACAATCTGGCTAAAACGCCTTTTACACTGTGGCACTAGTAATTTCCTAGCTAATGTAAAGAACACTCAGCTCCTTAGACACTCTCTCCACTCTATTATAAGTCTTTTCCTATTCTGTTTTCAAGAGTTGGATTAATAAATATTCTGTTATTCCCTGAATAAATTTATGCATGACTATATGTACAATTCCACAAATCAACTCAGTGTTATCATTCATTTAAAAATGAAAATAAGCAATTGGTGTTTGACTGTATCTACATATATCCAGAGAAAAAGCAAGTTATGGTTTTAAACAATATAGCCTCAATTTAATCAGGGCAGTGTTTCCTAAAGCAAACCCTCCCAAAGAGTAGAAGGCTATTTAACAAAAATTGTGTCACCCATGGGAAGCTCTCCTTCTGTCTGCAGCTAAAGGTTGACAAGGGTCAGTCCACACGAAACTAGACATGAGTGACATTCAAGGCAAACCAATTCCAGTATAGCTTACTTGCTGGGGAACATTACACTTCTTTTCCAAGATTGTGTAAATGTTTTAAGGTCAGAAGAACACAATGCCTGTCAAAAGTGTTTCATGTATGTTAAAAAGACAGGTAATTTAGGAAGAGTCTCTGATATTTAAAAGGGAGAGTGCTTTCAATGTCTCCCCTTCCTCCAACTTGACACCTAATTAAGCATCAATACAAAACAATATAATTGAACAGATGTACTAGTCATTAACAGGAATCACCCATTCTGCTATCAAATCAGAGTGTACAGACAGGGCTCTATGTGTAATAGGTTGACTTAATTGCCTGAGATTTCCCCAGAGAAATGTACAAATGGATCAAGACATCTCCCACACGTACACGCCCCACAGACACACACGGGCACTCCTTCTAAGCTTTGATCCCTTCTTTTCTCATTGTTAAATCCATCTTTGCAAATGAGAATTTGTGGTGGGTTCGATCAGTACTAGGAGATAAAATACATAGATGGAACAATAAATAAAGCTAAATAAAACGTACCAGCACTCAGATTTAGCAACATTTTAATAAAAATATTCTATATAGAAGTCCTATTCATAATGTAGTTACTTGACTTTTTTATCTTATTTTTAGTAAAATCAGAACACGTACTGTGATTTGGGAGAAATGGGTCACAAAGCATAATAAACACACTAACACCAAAAAAAAAGGAAAAAAGAAACCTATGAATAAATATATCTGCTGGCCCTTGTTTTGCCACAGGATCTTATTCACAGTCACTGCCATTGCACAGTTTGTTGGTTAGTCTACAGCCATTATTAGGTGGAGCTCCGAAACCCTGAGATGTGCCGTACGATTCTTCTCCCATCGTTCTGCAAGGCAGAGTAGATGGGATGTAATGTCTTCCAGTCCCATTGGCACCCCTCTCGGATGTGTATAAATATGTAATATCTGCTGATTGAAGTGGCTTGGTTTACCCTGATGAAAAACTATCTCAACAAAATCATTTGGAAATCAGAAAATAAGGGAATTTGGTCAAGGGTTAAGTATGTTGCTGGAATTAGAATTTAGAAAATAGATGCCTGTTTTCTGATCCTCAACAAACTCAGGGCACTAATGTGAAGGAATCCAAGAGATTTACTCCCAAGAATATCGCACAGGATCTGAATATCTGGGGACAACTCCATGAAAAATGGCATTCCCTACTGTAGTCAGTATATAAAAGAAAAAAAAGAGGGCAGAAAAGATACATGAACACAACTTTCAAACTAAATGCTCCCTCTGCCCACCCCTGACAAACATACTCTCAGCACGTGTAGGCTTACCATTATTCTACTTGCCTTAAGCCATCACCCACAAGGGGTCTGTGGGAATACAGAAAGCGTCCATCTAGGATCCTATCACCTAAGTCGTATTCAGGCACTGGAGAGTGTGAAGGCACTGGGGCATGCTTACATTTCAGGCGTTAGAGATGGCACAGTCAGGGACTATTTCTGGGCATGTTCAGTCACATAGAGAATTCAGCCACATCATCAAATCTCCCCTGTTGCTAATACAGGTACTCAGATCAAAATTCCAGCCACCCCAATCATAAGGGCATGGGGGTGTGGGGGGAGTGTGAGCCCAGTTCCATGTGCTTGTCCCCCAAAACACGGTGCGCCTCTCCCTCCTCTTTTTGGAGCACCTTTACCCTACACCCCTCCATCAATTGACTACTTAATAAGACACTGCTTTCAACACTTCTTGCAATTCTGTATGTATTTTTTTTATTACAGAGTTAATGACTTCTCTGTGTCTATTTTCTCCTCCAGAAAGATGCACATTTTTGTAAGCAGGTCATGAGCTATATTTCTTTGTATGTAGCGCAGTGGTTAGTATGTATTCTGAGCCCCCCAAATATTATTGATTTCATTGTACGCTGTCTTAATTGCCTACAGTCCTCCAAACAGCATGTCTTGGCTGTCTCTGGGGTGACAATCAGTTACTGGTGATTGCCTCAGGCTCCCCCGCCTCCAGGAGGAAACATAATGACTGAAATCACATCGGCCGTCCATCAGTGGAACAAGACCAATGTGTCACTGTATTTCTGAGTCAGGCAGCGCCGGGGATACTGAAAATAGGTATCACAAAGGGATCTTCAGAGCCTTGAGCACCCCACCTCTTGGGAAATATGAGAAATCTGGCTTCTCTCAAAAGACAAAAACAAAACAAAATCTGGCTAGTTGAGCGCAATTGATCAGCCTGAGAGGTTGGTAAGAAATGTAGTTAGATGCCAAACGTGACTAAATTTAGTTTTAAATTCTTTAAAATATACTTTTAAATTGTTAGGAGCTTTTAATGACTATTTATCCATCTTGCTATATGCTTTTAGCAGCTCAATAAATACCTGTCATTCACACACTAGAAACGAAACAAGGTCTAATGCACGCAGCACTATTCTTACATTTCACCCTGTTGTTATCATAAATATAAAACAGCTGGGAACCTGACAGTGACAGCATAACATTCATGATTTTCAGTAGATATTGTCCTTACTTTACTTCCCAAGTAGGAGGCTAATGTTCTCTTCAAAGAGAAATAACCAAGAGGTAAAATACAACCTTTGAATAGGAACTGCATATTTTCCTCACAGTAAGTAAACAATAGATATTCCAAAACAGCAGGCATCTTAATTCAGTAAAGTCAGCAATGACTAAATTCTTCTCATCTGAAAAGAACAATTTCACACTTCTTTTCCAGATCTACATCACCATATCTAATATAGAAGAATCCATATTCTTTAGAACCTGGCATCTATATAAGCAAGGAATATTTCCATATAGTACCAAGCTTGATTAAATCTGTCCTTGCTACCAGCCTGCCCAGACTATTTGGCTTCAATAGCATTTCAACTCATCACTTTCACTGATGAAAGTGAGCTGTATTGAGCAATGTCAGGTTTACACTTTCAAGAAAATCTCTTAAGCGATTGAGGAAAACGGAAAGAAAGCCAACACAAATTTGGAATAAAATGCTGGACAATGAAATGGAGGGTTATTAATTCTCTGCCACTTGAAGATTGTTTACCACCCTTTGGCGTAGTGAGATAATTATATACACAATGACACTGTATTATACATGCTGTTCGCCTACTTCAAAACTGTTCTCTAATACAAGTATTATTGATCGAAGCTTCTTGTGCATCATATTAAAGTCACCAAAAATTACCTAATTGCCACTAGAGCTAATCTCTTACTCAAATTTTTTCAAGAAAATTCTGGATGAAGTGTGCAAAACTGCCAGGTTCCATTCCTAAAATAAATTGATTCTTTTTTATTGGGGTCATATAGTCAGCTTTTAAAATCTAACATTTCTTCTTTTGCAAAAAAATCTAACATTCCAGTTATTGATTAAAGTTTCAGAGTCATTTTGGAAGGTATTAGATTTTCTTTTCTATTTAGATCAGGATTGTTATATTGGATCAATGCAGGTGTAGCCATCTGTGGGATTCAGTTCCCCATGTTGGCTTGTCTTGGCCACTATTTTACCTTCAGAGACTGTATGACCAATATGGTTTTAAATCATTTTGGGAAAACTTCAAGAATGTAGGCAGAAAAACACAGTAACAATTCTAAAAGAGAGATTATTTTGGTTATCTCTTCCTAACTTGAAATACTTGTCTCCTTGCTCCTGGGTCAAAGCTCAGTTCTTCACCTTGCCCTACCTAGAGGAAGGACTTGATAATCTTCTTGGCTTACACTTGAAATATTCATTGGAATACTAATAATCAGGCATCACTGTGGCTTAAAGGGCATGGGTGCTTTAAAAGAGGTCTTTCTTGTACTTTCTGCATTTGCCACATGATCATCAGTTATCAGACTAAGACATTCAGACTCTTCTTCTCTTTCTGGTTGTAAGAGTTTGGATAGGAAAGAGACAACAAGTCCCGTTGTGGATCCAGATTCCTCTTTCTCTCTCGGTCTTGCTTTAGTTCTCCCTCTTTGCACAAATAAATTGAGTATTCTGGGCCCAAACTTTGGATTCAAAACGGATTATTTGCAGCTAAATCATCAGCTTCAACATTGTCCTGGACTATCTATCATTTGGGGAGCTTCTATGAAGGCAGTACTTTATTCCCAAACTATGTGCCTGTATACACAACTCCTTCAAAGCTCAAAAAATGGCCAGGTACAGTGGCTTATGCCTGTAATCTAGCACTCTGGGAGTCCCAGACAGGTGGATTGCATGAGCTCACAAATTCAAGACCAGTCCAAGCAAAAGAAAGACCCCATCTTTAGTAAAAATAGAAAAATTGCCAGGTGTTGCGGAAAGTGCCTGTAGTCCCAAGAGGATCATTTGAGCCCAAAAGACTAAGGTGGCTGTGAGCTATGTTAACACCATGGTACTCTACCCAGCATGACAGAACGAGATCTGTCTCAAAAATTTAAAAATATGGGCAGTGCCTGTGGCTCAAGGAAGTAGGGTGCTGGCTCTATATACCGGACGTGGTGGGTTAACATTTGATTCTAATCCTCAACAAGATAAAATCTAAAGTCTATGTAGTGAGAAACAGGATTAGCCTTTCTAATCATCAGACCCTCCAACCATAACTATAGCAGGTTATGACCACCTGGATTCATGTGAGATTAAAGAAAATCCTTAAGACACACATGCATATAACAAACCCCTAAAGGTCCTCTAACTCCATCCCTCCTCGCAAATAAGTAATCTAAACATTAAAGTTTGGCTTTATTTTATTACTCTGGAGCTCAGGGCTCAGAGTCAGAAAAGGGGTTCTGTGTCATGTTTGTGTGCTAGTGGGCAGGACACTTATTCTCCTTCAGTCTTTATTTTCTTCTTATAAAATCGATCTATACTTAGCATTACCTTCCTCTCAGAAATGTTGTGAAAATTAAAAACAAAAAGGGATTAAAAAGTTATGACTAGTTAGCACATAAGTGTTTAGTAAGTAACAATTATTATAAATGTGTTAAACAAGTGACAAGGAGCTCAGCATCTTGAGATTTCATTTTATTTTATTTTTAATGATAAAAAAGTCTTCTACTGAGCCACATTCTCCCTCCCTATGATTTTCACACATTACAGATTTCTCTAAATTTCTAAAGTTCTCGTTAAATATCTAATTCTGTCATAAATTCTCTGGACTTATTACAAACAACAAACTATTAATTATTATTCTTCCTGGAATATAGCTCCTTAATATATTACCGTCATGGTTATCTCCCTGAAAATAACCTAATTTACCAAAAAAAATGTATTAAATAAAATTTAACTCTGAGATTCAAAATCAACATTCAAGATGTCACCTGTCCAGACTGGAATTCTGTGTCTCAGTCAATGCACATGTTCTGTTCACATTTAACTTAACTTCCTAAGTTTTGGGTTATGTTTTGTTGTTACTGCTGTTTTTATAGCTGATGTACATGTGTGGGTGTGTATTTGAGAGAGAGGAAAAACTCAGGAGCTGTATCTAAGCCAGTTTTTCTCAACCCTGTGCTATAGATTTTAAATTTAAATTAAGACTTCATATTCGTCCCCGAATTTGTTTTGTTTTTTATTAAACGAGGGTGAAGGAAGGCCTGGGGAAAGAAGCGGCACTTTTTTTCGTGGTCTGTATCAGTTTCTTTTTAATACGTTTCTCAAATGCGTTTCCCCAGCCACTTGCACAATAGTTAGCGAGCTTTCAAAATTGTGCTGGTCCAGCCCCTATCTACTGACCAGTGAATTTCGAAATACAGGACACAAGAATCCACAGAGACATAATTCATGAGAGAGTTTTTATTTCTCAAAGTTATTAAACTTTTACTTCTCCCTAGAAAATAAAAACACTTCAAAGATCACCTTAATAAATCATAGAGACACCAGGTATTTTTGACCATTTAAATTGAAAAGTCCTTCATCAAATACAAACACCTCTATATTCCTCACAATAATTTATGCACTAATTTTACAAAAATGATCATGTTTACCTCATTTATTTACTTTTATCTGAACTTCCCTGTAAAGAACATTCAGGAGAACGTGTGCACGTATGTGAGTGTGTATATTTTCGCTATCCTCAGACAAATTCAAATATTGTCAATCACTTACTTGGACAATCGTCTGAAATTTCAATCTTAATATGTTTATTGAATTACTTTTTAACTCCTTAAACCAAAATATTGATATTTCTTATTTTTTCTATATTCAAAAATAAGTTGGAATTAAGCTGTTTTAGGTTCCATTCCTTGATTCTTAAACTGTAAGAAATACCTACTCACTCCTTCTGTGTCATAGAATCTACGGGATCTGGATTCCGTGTCTACTCTCCTCTCCTTCCTGGGGTAGTCATCCCCCTCTCTGCTCTCTGTCTCTCTTCTTCCAATTTTTGTCAGTTATAAATTTTATTTTCAATCCTTCCACTATTAAAAAAATTTAACATCTTTAAGAATCAATTGAACTATCCATAGACTAGTTTAGGTAATATTTCTTACTCCCTAAATTTATGAAAAGCAAAAGAAAATTATACTATGCCCTCTCTCTTCCCTCCTCCACAACCCAGCTTCTGTCCACTCTAGGATTACTTTTAAATTATCAATGTTTACTACATAATACATTCTGTTCTCTAATTGTCTCTCATCACATTATCCATGAAGTAGAAAGCATCTATTCAGCATCAAAGCATGATTCATTTCAACTCTCAAGTTTTCTCAGCTCTGATAAAAAATAACAAAATTAAAATGTGAAAATTAAATTTTTTTCTTACATGTGTTTATTTGGATTCCACTTTTTGCCTTCACAAAATTAAAAAGGCTTAAAATTTAATAATAATAACAATGTTTAAGATAAGGACTAGAAACAAAAATCTCATAAAGAACGAAGATAAATACATTCAGAAAAGAAATTAGACGATTGCTGCAATAAAATATTGAGCAATTAATAATAATAATAATGCAAAAAAAGTAACATTCACATTGTCAAATAAGAGTATGTCTATTATACTGTGCTTTGACTCTCAGGTTCAGTATGGAGTCATCAGTTAAATGAAAATTAATTTTATAACTGATTGGAAAGGTATTCAAAGTCAAATATATCTATAAGCACTTGAGCTTGGTTTTCAGATAATTCACAATATCAACTTTATGCCAATACTTCCTTTATATCAGGGTCCACAGAAGAGAAAAATATTCTGTGATTATTTTGTGGTTTATACATTTGAAGAAGTGATCGTTCAATTTTTCATGTGTTAGAGCAATCTCAAATGATTACATAAATAAAAGCCTGTTGTAACTCTAGACACTCTCTTAGAACATATTTTTATATAGATGAGTGGTGGCTGAGAGGAAACAGCATCCATTTAATCAATATTTTGCTGGGGTAATTCAATTTTCACAAAACTTCATGACCTACCAATTACTCATTTATTGTTAATGTATACAAATATGTCCTTACAGCAACCAAAACTATCAGGACTCCAGCATCCTGCACAGAATTTATTCTCAAATTCCTTGTGACTACCTTAATAATTAGCTTGGTGAAGAGAAATAGTATTCGTAAGTCAGTTTAAAAGACACTCCTCCAAAATCTAGACTATAAATATGAATCAAAGCCATGTTCTTCGCCCAAACTGTCCAGAAACATTGAAAATTTATTTTTATTAGATTTGGCCTTGTTGTTTTACTGTTAGCTGCTATTTTGAAAGTTTACAAAAGCCAGTCCTACATGTATTAATCTTTTAACAACTCACGTAACGAAAACTCATTGGAACACTTTCTTTCCGATCTAAATCACCAGGAAAACATGCCTCAGCTCCCATATGCTATTAGTACACTTTGTTCATATGTACAAATTGTACAATAAATTTATTTTTCTTCTTACCATAGCTTCTAGGAAACTCAAGAATAAAATCTGCAGGTCAATTTTTATATTTTTAATGACTATGTAACATACTATGATTTACATATTGGCATTAAAATTACCATAACCTTATATCTGTGCTTGCCTTTTCCTTGTCTTTAACTTCTTATAATTTTTTTGTTGTTGTTGTTACAGAGTCTTACTCTGTTGCCCTGAGTAGATTATGTGGTGTCACAGCTCACAGCAACCTCAAAATCTTGGGCTCAAGAGGTCCCTTTGCCTCAATTTCCCATGTAGCTGGAATTACAGGGATCCACCGCCACACCTGGTTAGTTTTTTCTATTTTTATTAGAGACAGGGTCTTGCTCTTGCTCAGATTGGTCTTAAACTCCTAAGCTTAAGCAATCCACCTGCCTTGGCCTCCCAGAGTGCTAGGATTACAGGTGTGAGCCACTGTACAAGACTTAATTTTTTTTTTTAAGGACATGGTGTCTTGCTCTGTTACCCAGAGGCTGGAATAGGGTGGTACAATCATAGCTCATTGCAGCCCCAAACTCCTGTGCTGACTGCGCTCAAACTCTTGGCCTCAAGTGATCCTCCTACCTCAGCCTCCCAAAGTGCTAGAATTACAGGCATGAGCTACAGGGCCTGGCCAATTTTTTATATTCTATGGTATTGTATATTGTATAAGATTATATTATAAGGAAATACAAAAATATTCATTGAAACACAATACTTCATAATGTTTTTATTTTACCCATCATGTACAAGACTATGAAAAAAACTATATCCGGGAAGGAAATGAAGCTTCCAAACGTAAAGACAGCATCCCCAATAAAGATACTATGAAGCCCAAAGTAAGAGAAATAAAGTTCAAGTTGAAGCTGGGTTACAGACATACAGAGTTATACAGAGAAAGCAGGCGTTGTGTAGGGTAATTTCACAAAGAAATTCTTTTAAATTTAAGGAAATTTCATGATTTTCTCATGTCTAGACTTTTGTCTTTCATCTCTAAAATTTACCAGAACCATAGTGTAAGAAAAACCGAAGCACTGGTCGGTGGCTTCTCATTCTAGAGTTCTCCGTCAAGTGGGTGATTTAGACTCTGAAGTGTTCTTTTGTTTTCTTTGTCTGAAGTCATCCTCAGATTAGTTTGTGACTTGCCTAAACATGTTACCCAGCAGTGATCTTGGGCTGTCCCATTCACTTGTGACCGGCACCTGCTCTTTTCAAGTGTTGCACCAAGAATGGCGAAGGCCTAAACAGAAGCGTGCTGGCCCATTCACAGAAACTATTCAGAGACCTGCTAGGGGAGGGGCGGTGGGCGGCACAGCTGCCCTCCAGAGAGAAAAGGAAAGTGACCCCTTAAATCAGAAAATGACCTTTTATTTGTCATCAGTTGTCTAAGTAAGTGTAAGGGGACCACCTCCTCCATAATGCCCTTTGTGATACTATAAATGTTACATGGCTCAAAATGGTGCTTCTGAAAAGATTAGATGAATTATTGGTATTTAAGACTAATTACGTGACATGTTTAGTACCTAGAAAGAGTGTAAAATCTATTATATGACTAATGTGCAAAAGTATGTATGCTATGTGGCCCCAAAACAAAAGGGTAGATATATTTGGAGACATTTTCACATTAAAATATATCATGGTAGCTAACAAGGGGATGTGTAGGAGACTTGATTAGTCTCTCATTGTCTAAGGTTTGGGATTCAACCATTCAGTTGCTTCTATTGCAATGGTAGTGTAATTGCTTATAAATCAACCATTCCACAATTATAAAAAGAAGGACTCACACTGATATTTTATCTAGTAGAAGTCAGCAAAGGTTGAAAAATTAACCACTAGGGATATTTACACATTTGTCATTTAGAACACAGCCCCAATCAGAAAATAGATCATAATTCATTTTGGGTCTTTTTCTCCACTAGATGAGTGTACAGGACTTGTGCTTCAGCTTGTTTTATTGAGATTTTTGAGCCACTGATTTGATCCAAAAGAGAAAATTGGCCCTGAGGCTATACTTTTCCATCCCAAGGATGCTTGTAGACAAGAATACCAGCTGCACCACTGCCACCATGAACTAAAAAAACTACTTGTCATTCAATTATTCATACTCAGCCCTTGTTGGGAAGAGAAGACATTACAGATGAATAAAGCAGCAAATATGGAGAATGAGAAATTGGGGCATAGGATTTTAATAGTTACAGGGCAAACGGGTCTCACAAAAGAATAATGTTATTCAAGTCAATAATGTTAACAAGGGATAGAGAGACAATGTTTGGATTCAGGAGTTCTAATAAACATGGACAGCATTCATGGTCTTAAGACTTACAATTAAGTAAGTGGCAAATATGTCCAAAAAGGTATCCACTTCAATGAAATGCTGAATGCCCTGATGCTTTCACAGGAGGCACAAACATGTATTTGTAATGCTTTTCCATTATCACCTGAGCTGTGCCATCTACCCATCTCCCCATGAATTTTTGTCATTTTCCTAAATTCTCCTATTTTGAATTAAGTATATTTGATATTAATGCTTATACACATGCTATGTTTCTTTCTAATCTGTTCAATGTTCTTCTCATACAAATTAAAAATTCCAATGTTGACATTAATAAATATTTATAAAGTACCTCTTTACACTAAGGAAGGCAGATGACCAAATTTTACGTATTTGAAAAACCAAATGATTTTTTAAAACAAACAAGACAAAGCAGCTGTTAGAAAAATACAAGTTAACGTGAGGTATATCTCCCCTATATAATGTCAAGCAAGTATTGAAAACATGACATTATTAAAGATATAGAAATACTAACATCTTTTCGGTTATTCTATGTACTTGACCTTCTTATTTATCAAGTTTCATTTGACTAAAACCCTGGAGAATTAATGTGACAACTGCAGAAGTTTCCATCAGTATTTTGTTTTTAGATCAAACGTAGTAGACTGAATTGTGAGCCCACTCTCTGCTCCAAATTCATATGATGAAGCCCTAACTGACAGTGTGACTGTATTTGGACACGGTGCCTTTGGAAGGTTATTAAAGTTAGATGAGGTCATGAGGGTGGGGCCCTCATAACAAGATGAGTGGCTTTATAAAAGGAGGCAGAAAGAGAAAGCATGAGCACAGCCATCTGCAAGCCAGAAAGAGGCTCTCATCAGAAAGCAAATAGGTCAGCACCTTGACTTCCAGCTTGCATAACTGTGAGAAATACACATGTCTTTTGTTTATGCCACCAGGTCTATGGGATTTTGTTTTCGCGGTCTGTTCAGACTAATACAGTTGGGCTATAAAATATTTTGAAATGAAAAAAGAAATGACACTGATAGTCAAATGAAAAAGGGGGGCGAGGAGAAAGAATTTGTTTTATAATATGAAATTATCATTGCATTAAAATGCAAAAGATGAAAGGATGTAAAGCTTATTTATTTGCCTTGTATACAAATGACAAAAATGGCTATTTGAAGAAAAGACACTTTGTATTTAATATGAAATCAGTAGAAGTCAAAGCATACATCAAGAGAAAGTATATTTCACTGCCAAAAATAGCACAGATGGTGTTCTTTCTTATGGAATGTTGATGTAAGACACAAGGGAAAACTTCAAGGGATGATGTAAGAATCAACTAATGCATATAGATGGAGCATAAATCACATTAATGTATTGAAATGCTCTTGCACACTTTTTCCCCTATCGAAATGCAGGCCCAATATAAAAGCTTTCTCCTCTGTCAGCATTAATGGCTCCCTTCTTGTTCCAACCTCTCTTCTAAAACTTCGCCATCGTACAAGATGATGCATCTGAGAATTGTCCACTCTCTCTCTGGACTGCAAGAGCTTTCCTCATCCCTTTATGTCTGTGCTACCCGCCATCAGAGAGGCTGGAGTCTTCAGTCCCACTGCAGAAGTAAGAAAGTTCAGAATCTCAAACTGGAATAGACTGCAACTTACTGTGAAAGGAATTATGAGCTCTTTAGAGAAGGAATTTTTTCATATATAGCTCTGCCGCCATGCCGCCCCCTCCACCCTTTCCCCTAGTGCCCACAAATGTCTCCCATTGATACTCTTGATTAATAAATGGGCACAAAAGCTCATCAGTGGTCAAATATAATCAAACATGGTTCTATTATAACTTTAACAGGTACAATGTGGGTTAAGTGGGCTTCAGAAACTGCTCTGGGAACCTGTTGCTTTTATGATAAAATATACTGTGTGACCGCCAAAGAATTCACTTACAAACATTTTTTGTAACACTACAAGATGCCACCCACACTGGATACACTTTTCACACTGCATTTAAGTTGGTTTTTATTATGTAACATAAACTATATCCTGGCATTAATATTTAGGCTTAGAGTTATAAACACATTAGGTATGACTGAAGTAAAACTTTTTCAGGTAATTTCTATTTTTAGTTCTTGCAGTAACTACTCTTGGAATCTTTTGCAAAGTTCTCTGTGATCACCAGTTAGGGGTGTCCAACCTTTTGGCTTCTCTGCATTACATTGGAAAAGGAAGAGTTGTCTTGGGCCACATATTAAATACACAAACACTAGCAAAAGCTGGTAACAACAACAACACAAAAAAGTCCATGCATTTTTATCTGCCAACATAGATAAGCAAAACAGTCCTCCCATTAGCCTCATGTAGCCCACAGACCTTGGTTTAGACATCCACTGCAATAAATGTATTCAGCAAAGGGGAAAAAATGCTATCGTACTACATAATTGCTCACTTTTAATCAACTGGATTCTCAACTTAGTCTTTGTGCTGCATTCTCCTATGGACAAGTTCATATCAAGTGCAATTGAACATCATTAGAAAATTCAAAATACACAATACTTTTGAAATACGTTCAACACATGAGATTCAGGAATGAAGAAATTAGCTCTTGTTTCAAATTACATTTTCACATAACCTTCTAAAGCAATGGCAAAAATACACACTCGGCCAAAATAATCCAGGTATGACGAATGAAATAAATAAAGACCTATACTCTTTTTTTTTTTTAATTTGGTGGAGACAGGTCTTGTTATGTTGCCCAGGCTGGCCTCAAATTCCTGGTGCAAGCAATCCTCCCACCTCAGCCTCCCAAAGTGCTGGGAGTTACAGGAGTGAGGCACTGCAAAAAGCAAGAATGCTACACCCATTATAAGATCTTGTATGCAAAAGTCATTGTTTCTGTGTAAAAATACCATGACAATTCCAATTGCCCCACTTCATAGAAAGGCTTTTCTTGAATATTATTCTATATGTGAAGTTTAACATATAATGTTGGATCAGTGATGATTAAGTCTAGGTTAAAAACATACATTTTAACAACATTGTTAGCTTGTTTTGTCCTGATAAATTTAATAATTTCTTTAAATTCACAAATGTTTCCGCATGTGGTAAATGCCAAGGGTGACAAAATTTATTTATGAATCATAATATATTGCTCTGAAATTCGAATAGTGAAGCTCTGAAATTCGAATATTCGAATATTTATCATGGAAATAAATAAACCTTTAAGACGGGGGAGAAGAAGTTAAAGGGGAAAAGCACTATCAATATATTTCTTACCACTGAATTACACACTTAAAAATAGTAAACGTACTAAATTATATATGTGTATTTTACCCCAAATAAAAAATAAATAAATAAATGAACCCTTAATTCTCTGAGAGGTTCTGATGATCAAAAGAAATAACTTCGATCAAAAACTGGCTCTCCCATTTTTCTATTCAAAACACCACAGTAGTAAAAGTTATTTTCTCAGCAAGATAAAAATGAAAAGTAGCAAAGGAAATTAAAATACATTAGAATGGCATGAATTGTTCAGAGTCACAGTGAAGTTCCCTATGTTCAAATTTAAATCTAAGCTCATCCCCCCACCTCTAGATCTTTCTACTGGCAGGGCTGTCTTCTTTTTTATATGAACACAGGAAAGAAGTACTGACTTTCCACCTACAAATTCATTTGTACCCTGCAAATTATCACATATTCTAGAAATTTCATTGTTCTTCACAATCAAAGGAGACTGTATCTTACTCTTGTTCTGTCTGGCTATATTATAGTGGCTAAATGGAGGTGTTACAAACTAGAGAATAGATGGATTGGGAAATAAAATCCAGAGGTCTTAGCCACCCGTCTCTTTTTCTGGGAGCAAAACTCATAAAACTGAAAATAAATGCAGATTGATTTTCATTTTTCATGGTATTTTCCATTTCACATAAGAAGGTCATAGTATCTCTGCCGTCAGCAGCTTAGGGTCCATGAGAGAGTTAGCAACAGAATGTAACCAAGGTGGCGGGAGGCAGTCAGGCAAAATTCAGGTGATCAACCAGCACCAAAGCTGCAGCTCCACTTGCTTCTCTAGAGTTAGATTTTGTTTCCATGGGAGGGAAAAAACCAAAACACAACTGGCTTTAATTAGTATGAGGACCTGCATAGTATTCACCCCCTGCAGACACAAATTCATAAATTTACTCTTAAACCAGTATGTTTAGGATCTGTCCTCAAGATTAGATTCCCTAAATTTTGTTTTCCAGAACAAAAAGAAAAGCAGCTCAACAATTAAAAAAAAAAAATTAAGGTAAACCAAAAACAAAGATGGGAGATTTTTTAGGGGGCCCTTGTTTCTTAGAAGTTTCTCAATAGGCTATTTTTCTTTAATGGGAAGTTATTATTTTGACTGCCATTTCTACACCACCCCCAAACATATTAATGAACGCCAAAGATTAATAAACTTTAAATGCTCGTGTTAGTGGTATTTACATACAGTTTAATTCTAATATTCATGTATGGATGTTACATATGCTCTGATTTCTCTACAGACTTCCTCAGTTCTTTATCGCTTCTCCATTCTTAAAGATGTATTCTATTTAAAAAGCAGCACTTGGATGTACATGATGTGTGAAGTCTTATCTCTCCTGAACTAATCCCCGAGTTTCCCTGCCCCATGAAGCTGCTCACTTGGCTGAGGTTGATGTCTCATTCTAACTGGACCATGGACACCCCCAACCTCTGTTTGCATATTTTATCTGTCCGGTTCTTGAGAGAATTATATGAACACATGTATGTAAAAATAACTCAGCAGGGTACCTTACAATAATAAACACTCACATAAATAGTAATTGTGTTGAAATTAAAATTCTAGAGGGTTTGTTTAAAGTTTATATATACTTTACTGATAAGTTAAATAGTAATGCAAATAAGGTTTTTAAAAATGTACATGCAACAGAAGCTCAGGGAAGAAGACAATTAAGGGTTGGTGGGGCTTTCTCTGGGATCTTTAGGGAATAAGACAGAACAAGCTAAATAAAGATGAGCTAGCTTTCCAGGCACATGCAGAGGTTTACAGAAAGGGCAGTGTTCGAGTGGTTCATCTGGATGACAATCAGCAGAACCATCTACTCAGAGTCAGTGAAAATACCTGCAGAAATAACACTGAAGGGAGCAACTCCTTTCTAATGTCTCCCTCTAAAACAGAAAATGGAGTCAATAACCCCTACCTGTGTGCAAACCTTATTTTCTTAGAGTAAAAGAAAAGCCAATGATGTGATCATTACACACAGTATGCATGTATCAAAACTCCACATGCACCTCAGAAATGCACAATTATTACCTATCCATAAAAATGTTCTTTAAAGAAGAAAGAAAAAAAGAGAGAGAAAGAAAGAAACAGAGAAAAGAAGAAAAGAAAGAAAGAAAAGAAAGAAAAACCTCTTGGGGAAGTTTTCTCTCTGCTCTCAGGTAATTGAGCAAACCTGGAGTCGAGAGAGAGTTGAAGCTTGAGCAACTCTTTGGGGATTCCTCAAAGCACATCTTATAGACTACAACATCAACAAGAAAAGCCAATTAGCAAAGAAGCTAACGCAAAAGGAATAGAAAGATCTAAAATGCTATCTCTAGAAAAGTGGTTTATTGAACAATCATTATGAATTTGTACAGTTCCAGAGATTATAGGAAAGTCTCTCCTACACAAATGAATTAAAACATGTCTTTTTCCCTTTAGGTGTTTACCACTGATTATGGGACAAAACTCTCCCACATACATAGTACAGAAATATGTACAAAGCCTTGCATCCACTACAGGTAGAAGGCATTAATTACTGAAGGAACTAACAGTTATTACAGTGAAATAATTTTTTTATGTTTATCATACTAATATTATGTTAAAATAAGTTTTTTTTTTCATTATGCAGTGGCTCCATTTGCTAAGGGTCATTTTATTTAAGGTCAATGTTATCCTGACATTCACTAATGTTTTCTTCCCCATGAAGAAACATAAAAGGGCCTTTGGGTTCTTCCTTCTTTCTAAGGTAGACAGTGTAGAAAGGCAAAAAAAAAAAAAAAAAAAAAAAAAGGCAAAAGAAAAGGCCAAAACTCTGCCAAAAAGCTGTACATCTAAGCAAGACAACTGGCCCATTAACAAATGTCTCCGTCAATATCTTGCCATCTGCTGTTTGCACTGTACTTGTCAATATTGAGCATCACTTACAGTTCATGTGACCACATAATATCTAAGAAAGCAAAGTACCAAGGTAGAAAAAAAAAGCTAATTCAAAGATGATTTTAGAATATGAAAACACATTCACCACGCAAGTGTATAATTATAATTAGATGGAAACAAGTTATAGACTATGCATACTTTATGTACACAGGATATTCGTTGTATTTTCTAACAGTAGATTATGACTGGCAAATTATGCAATGCTGTCTCCCTTTGATTCACCTGACTTTTTTGCCCACTCATCTAATTTCAAAGACTCAGATTAAGCTATTTTAATTCAATATAGTGAATTTTAATTATCCCTCATGCAGCAAGCCTAGAAAGAATATAGCACAAATATTACATTTGATATTTGAAAACCTTAAATGTTAAAAAAAAATAAATTTTTTTCTTCTGTTTTCTATCTCTGCACAAATTCAAAGGAAATAAAAAGCAAGTGTTTGCAGAGGTACACTGGATAGTTTTATATGATAGAAGAAAGAGATCTGGAAAGACCAAATTTTCTTCTCAGCTTTAACTTCTCATTCCTACTTTGGTATAAACTTTTCTCTCTCCTTAAATGTTACTTCATTTGAAAATATCCCTGTGAAGAAGGGGGACAAGTTAAATCACTAACAGCTCAGAGTGATGAAGTTTATTAATACAATAGGGAGAATGAACATTATGAATATCTTGTGGCTCAAGAAAAGTAAAAGTATTGGGTCTTCTCCCATGTCAATGCAATAATACCAATTAGAAATGTCTCCCTTTCAATGTTCAGAGGTCTCTATAAGTGTTTAGAAAATAGTAAAGACAAGAAACAAACTTATTAGCCCTTCCCCAGAAAAATAATGCCCCCCTTCTTAGTTTACATTATAAGACCTACCCCAATGTTACTGTATTATGAACAACTTTCACAAATTTTGTAAACATGAAATGATCAGTAACTGGCCTTTTAGCTCTGTTTTAGAAGAGCCAAATATAGTAAGATAAAGGAAGGAAAAGAAAGAGAAGAAAAAGAGAAGAGAGAAGAAAGAAGGCAATAATACTTTAATTACCCCGAAACAGCATCTTCATGTAAAATTATTACCTATATAAGAAATGTCTGATTTTAATGAAATGTTGAAAATCAAGGTCATCTTGCAATAGGGAAATGCTGTCTTACACAAAAAGCAGCACAGGATATCCTTGAATGTGATGAATGTATAATCTATGCTGAAGGTTACAGAGATGCGTACAAGCTACCCAATAGCGCTAAGACCAGCATTGTATTCACATTAACAAAAACACAGACAAGCAAAAAGAGGAGCTAATACAATGCAAATTTAATTAGAAGATGGGATTAAAAGTAAAATTGAAACTCTTGGCTATTTTACTTCAAAGTAATAGCAAACATAAAGGTACAGTTGTGTGCATTCTTATAATTATTTGAATGTAATGGAAACTAAGAATTAAAAAGTATTTCTAATGATTAAAATCCACTTATACAAATATCTGTCCCTATGTGATTGGAGCTCTCCTGGGAGTGCCCACTAAATGCTGCACTGTATTTACACTAAAGCTATCATTTTTTTATGATATAAAAAGGAAAATATAGGAGAAAACTAATAAAAATAATTATAAAAAATACTTATTCTTGATGTCCAACTGTAAAATCAAATAAACTTGTAGAATAACTAGAAGTTTGAATTACCAATATATAATTTGTATACAGTTTTTTATTTATGCATAAATACATCATAGACTTTTTCTGCAATGTCAGTGGGAATAACTCAGCAACAACACTTTATAAGAATTGGGAGCAAAAGAAGGGTGGAATAAGAGGCATAAGAAAATTCGCCAAAGGTCAAGGGTGAGAAATAAACACTTAGTGAGCTGCTACTTTGTGCCAAGAAGTATGCCATTCCAAAAATAGAGATTAATTTTTAACCATGAGCATGCCCTCTCTGATCCAGATACTTGATTAGATACTCCACATTCAGTGTTCTAATTGGCAATTAGTCTTTGTCTTGGTCCTGGTTCCTCCCTTGCTCTTTATTATGAACATCTATCTCTCAGATTGTTGCCCTTCCCCTTCTCAGAACAGCATCCCTGTCCTATACTCATGATATACAGAAAGGTATCACTACTTGATGCCAGACAGCAGAGGTCAAAAGCTCTAGTGAAACCAGACAAGTTGCCATCCTGGAAGACTTCCATGGGGAGATCTAGTCATCTCTACATCCTGTGTTCACAGGATTCTCTTACTCTGGGTAAAGGCATTGTTGAAGGAAGACGAGGCCCAATGGAGAGAAAGAGCACCCAAATACCACATTTACAAGAGGAAGGGCTTTTATTCACCAGCCGAGAGCTTACGGCATAGAAGAATTCCAAATGGACGTGCTCCCCTTCTGGCTTGATCTTTCCCTTTTTATTGACAGTCAAAAAGTTCCACCCCACAGGTACCCTTCTCATTGGCCTGTTTGAATCAAGAGGGAGATGCTATTCCAGCCCCTATAGCACTACAGGATTTCACAGAACTTGGAAATTTCCAAGTTCCAGGAAGTTAAATTTACAAATTCCTAAGGGCTGAGTCACCATGGAGAGGACCCTGCAAGTGTATCCTTGTGGTCTCCTTGAGAAGACCGGTTCTCTTAGACCTCACCATTCTCAGGTATCCTCTCTCTTTGTGGGAACAAGATGGACAGGTACTGCCTTGTAACCCTCTAGGCTTTTGCCCATAGCCTTCTGACTACTTAATTTCTGTGGGTACTATCTTCCCAGGCCCTTACTCTCCTTCTTTTCATATTATTCTACTCCCACCCCAAACCACTGCCCCAAGCTCATTTCAGATACTCTGTAAAAAAGAAAACAATCTGTATTTTTTCATATTATACTCTAATACTACAGAATGCTTCCAACCCCAGATGGGTAGGGTTTCCCCCCATACACAATCAAGCAAGAAATTCAGTATTGAATTCTGTAGCAGACACTAGCTGAGTGTCCTCTAATTTGATTCTGATACTATCTACCTGAAGATAGCCTCAGATCCCACAGATTGAGGGTCCAGTCCCACAAGACAGACCCCTTCCCTCACACACATACTTCAGATTCCAATCAAAGCACATGTTGTGGCCTGTGCTTCTGACCACCCTCTTGGTGTCATATCTAAGAAATCAATGTCCACTGAAATGCTATGAAGCTTTTTCACTATATTTTCCTGTACAAGTTTAATAGTTACAGATCTTATATTTTGCTGTTAACCTATTTTAAATTAACTTTTGTTGTAAGATAAGGGTCGATTTTTTTCTTTTACATGTGATATCCAATTTTCTCAGTACTGACTTCTTTCCCTATTGTATAGTCTTGACACCCTTGAAGATCATTGTATATGCAAAGATATATATTTTTTGGCTCTCTACTCTGTTTCATTGTTCTATATGTCTGCCTTTATGCAAGTACCATACTGTTTTGATTATTGTAGCCTTATACTATGTTTTGAGCTCAGGAAGTGGAAATCCTCTAGATTTGTTCTTCTTTCTCAAGATGCTTTTGACTATTCAAGGTTCTTTGAGATTCCATATGGAAAAATAGTGTTATAAAATATTAATTGAATAATAAAAGAATGAATAAAATTATTGACTCCATCTAAATATTTTATATTGCAACTTAATACCTCTTTAGCAATGACTCTTATTAAATATAACACTCACTCACAGTGTCCTTTAACATAAATATGGCTGTGGATTAGCAGTCATTCTTCTATTAAGGGAAATCTGTTGGTGGAAAACATCTCCTGAGAGAATTGAGGTGTTATTATACTCTTCTCATGGCAGTCACTGGAATGAATTGTCATTCCCTGTATTTTGTTTCCACTCATTGGTTTTTAATGAGATGGGTTTTTTTTACATACTCCCATACTCATCTTGTACAAACATGCGTTTTATTTCTGGCTGGCAATACCAAACAAACTTAGGAAACTGTTATCAAATTTAAATTTACCAATTCTAACCAGTCTTTCAGGAAGACAGGAGGGAGAGCAAATCCCTGTAGAAAGTACTTTACATAGAGGATTACTTAATTAAGCAGAGTTAAAATTAGATTCAACTTTATACCTGAAATTTCAAGAGAATTTCTTTGGTGAAAAAGTTGCTTATTCACATTTTATTTTTATTTTTTAAAAACCTGGTATGAAATGCTATTGCATTTTGAATAAATCTTAAAAAGTAATTTCTGGTGTGTTTAGCACAGATGTTTTTGCACTTCAGCATACTCATGTGCATTCTAAAAAATTACATTTAGCTTTATTCATTGCACAGAGAAAATAACTATGACAAAGTGGAATATGACCATAATTATAAAATATTATGCGCCTTGTTTTTTTTACGTGTTGAAAATTTAACTCCTGACACCATCAGTTTTTTTTTTCTTATTTCATAATATTAGGGGTACATGTTTTGTTTGTATTCTTTGTTTTTATTCAGATTGAGTCAACATGATACACATATCTGTGCCCTTTACCCAGATAATGCGTACTATACCCAATAGCTATGAATTTATCCATCCCCTCCTTCCCTCTCCTCTCAGCTCTATTTTCATTGACATTTACTTCCCTATGGGTACTTAAGTGATGATCTATTAGTTCTAGTTTGGTATGGAGTGCATGTGTTTGTTTCTCCATTTTTGTGAAATTTTTTATTTCCAATTCCCTCTAGGTTGTCCAAAAACATATTAAGTTGCCATTTTTTGTGGCCAAATAGTACTCTATGGTATGCATACACCACATTTTATTAAGCAATTCACACATTTGTAGGCACTTGGATTGTTTCCACAACTTTGTAATTGTAAATTGTGCTACTATAAACATTCGAGTGTAGGCATCCTTTTTATAAAAGGAACTTTTTTCCTTTGGGTACATACCCAGCAGTGGGATTTCTAGACCAATGGTCTACTTTCAGTAGTCAAAAGACCCAGAACTACCCCCAATTCTAGCATATACTATTTATATGATCTTGGATGGGTCACAGTGTCTCTGTGGGCTCAAGTCCCTTGTCTGAAACCAAAATCAGTGACCCTAACAGCTCTTGTATATTTCCTTTCATAAATTATGTTTTATGTTGCTTGTATAGCTGTTGAATTATATTAACATATTGCAAAATACAAATAAATTAAAAAAATAAAATTTTTATGAATGGGAAAGCTCCTTACATATGTACTCATTGTTCTGATGATGTTATAACGTAATCCCTGGGTCTCCAGGGACCTGTGCCTTCACATTAGGAAACAATCCCAGTTTTCTCCCAATCTTTGCTCTGAGTTAGGAAAATAAAGTTAATTTGGTAGAGTGTGGAGATCATGTCAGTATAAAACAAGGGGAGTAGGGAAGAAGATTTAGAAAATAAGCTTTGGAATTATCCAAAAAAAGGAAAAACAGGCCAAGTTTAGAAAACTGTTCAAACTCACTTAAGTACTTGGGTTGAGAGAAACAGGCAAAGAGGGTGGAGGACACTTAGGAAGAAGAGCACCTGCATGTGTTTGGGGAAAGGAGAAAGTTTTGGAGTTCATAATACATTGTTCTGTTCCTCTAACATTGGCCTACCTCCCTTAATAAGGCATTTAATGCATTGATTTCTAACAACTGATTATAAGAGTTGAAAATAAAACCTCTAATCACTGAGATGGTCCTGTAAAGGGGCAGAGTCTAAGGAATGAAAAGTCTATTATAATAATTACAATTATTACTACTACTACTTCTAGTGCTTACTTTTCTTCACTGCTTTTTTTTTTTTTTTTTTTTTTTTAACATGTCTTTTTTTTTTTTATCTTTGCATTTAAGGCATATATGCTTTTTATCATTCCCAAAAAAAAACCCCTACCCAAACACTAATTACCCTGATATGTGTTATTTTTCTACATTT
>CAUYRH010147252.1:0-13246 GCA_963574655.1 Perodicticus potto | reverse complement strand
ACACACAGATACACACACTCTGATAACATGTTATTCCCTGACCCAGAATTGAGAACAGAGGTTGCTGAACCAAACAGGGAAGAAAGATCTAAAGCTCGTAGATATATATTTTGTTCATTAAGTGCTTCTCCCATCATCCCTAATTTCTTTTCTTTTCTTTCTTTCTTTTTTTTTTTGAGACAGTGTCTCAGTATATTGCCCTGGGTAGAGGGCCATGGCGTCATAGCTCACAGCAACCTCAAACTCTTGGGCTTAAGCAATTCTCTTGCCTCCGCCTCCCAGTAGCTGGGACTACAGGCACCCACCATAAAGCCCAGCTGGCTTTCTTGTTATTGTTGTCATTGTTGTTTAACAGGCCCTGCTTGGGTTGGAACCCACCCCACCAGTGCATGTGGCTGGTGCCCTAACCACTGAGCTACACACACCAAGCCATCATCCCTAATTTCTGCTACCAAATCCACTGATCACCTCTCCTCACCTTTGAATCTAATTGCTCCATTCTACCCTATTCATAATCACTATCAGGTAATCTCTCCTATCTATTTTCAACAGAACCTTCTGACACCAACTGTCATTGCCTTCTATGGTGTCACCTGCCACCTTCCTGTCCTGCCTATTTGGATCCCTTAAAGAAAAATCACATTTCTATTTATAGGGGAGGGACATCTGTTTTCTCACTTAAGGATGTACAGAAATAACAAATGCCCATGAAAGGATATGAGTAAGTATTAATATAACTGAGAAAGAGCTATCAGTCACAGAAGGCAAATATGGCTTTCACTTTATTTATTTATTTATTGACAAGGTCTCACTCTGTCACCCAGATTGAAGTGTAGTGGGCTGATCATAGCTCATGGCAGCTTCAAACTCTTGGGCTCATATAATCAACCCACCTTAGCTGCTTAAGTAGCTCAGACCACAGTTGTTGCACCACTATACCCAGCTAATATTTTGACTTTTTGTAGAGATGGGGTCTTGTTATGTTGCCTGTGCTGATCTCAAGCTCCTTGGTTAAAAGGATCCTCCTATCTGGGCCTTTCAAAGTGCTCAGATTTCAGGCATGCACCAACTGGCTTTCACTTATTGGGCACTTATTTTACACTCTTTGTCCAGCACTTTACATTAATTATCTCCTTTAATTCGTATAACAAACCTATGTGCCTCAGCTTCTTCTAAAGGGAGATATTAAAATAATGCTTATTTTAAGCATCGTGCCAATAAAATAACAAAAAGATACTACCAAAAGATTGAAGTCCAAACAATTACAAAATAGCTGTATAATAATTAACAGGACAGAATCTGTTTGATTTCCTCTTTGTACTAGATACTTAGTACACAGGAGGTGCTCAAAAAATACTTGTCGAATGAAGTGAATGTGAATGAATAAACTTTACCAAAGGCATAAAAAGGCTTTGCCCTTAAAATATAAGATATAATTAGGAATTAAACAAACAACATCAAGAATTTTCTCAATTCTTAAATTAGTCACTGAAGTTTCCCTTTCTTGGGAATAATCTCTAAAATGGGAAACGGATTTTTATCTGACTGAAATAGCTTGAGGTATGAAGTTATCAGAATGGATGTAGCTCCTAAAAGCACAATATTCCCTGTAAGAAAAAAAAGTTCATAAATTCTAGAAAGGATAGAGAAACTGATTTGTAAGCTCTTTCTTTTTCTTTTTTTTTTGACAGAGTCTCACTCTGTGGCCCTGGGTAGAGTGCTATGGAATCATAGCTCACAGCAACCTCAAATTCTTGGGCTCAAGTAATCCCCTTGCCTCAGCCTCCCAAGTAGTTGGGACTATAGATGCCACCACCACAATGTCCAGCTAGTTTTTCTTTTTTTTTTTTTGTAGAGATGGGTACAAGGCTGGCTCAGGCTGGCTTCTGAACTCCTGAGCTCAGGAGACCCACCTGCCTCAGCCTCCTGAAGTGCTAGGATTATAGGCATGTATTAGCTTCCCACTCATTCTTGTCTTTTTTTTTTTTTTTTTTCCAGTTCCTCGATGTAGGGGAGAGAATAATTCCCTGATACAAGATCTGGTTCTGAAGAGCCTTTTAAAAAGTCATTTATCCTCTCTAAGATAAGGTCTTAGTTCTTCATTTGAAAAGTGAGAGATTTGGGGATGATCCCTAAGGCCCTTTCTAAACTCCAAAATCCTGAAGTCCACCTGTTCCTCTTCTTAAATGTTCCTACTGAGGGTTCTGACCATATTTCTATTATAATAATATTATTCATATTCATATTTTCTGTTCTGCTTCAATCCATATGTTCCACTTCCTCCAAAGACTTGCCTCTGCCACTTAACTCCTTCTTGCTTATCACTATATTTTCCTTACCTCTGCTCTGTTTATCTCTTTGTGATTTGTTGGGGTTTTTTTGTTTGTTTGTTTTTTGGTGGGGGTTTTTTTTGTTTTTTTTTTTTTTTGCCTTTCTCATTTTCCTCTCCCCTTGTCCTACTATTCCTTCCTATCCCCATCCTTTGAAGATTGTCTTTCTAATGGCTAACTTTAGGATCCCCAGAACTTTACGAAATCGTCCTTATAATTTCTCCCTTGAAAACTGTCTCTCCTCCCTGCCCCCAACCTATCCTTCTCCCTCTGGCTGATAGGCCCTTGGCCCTTCCCCCACAACCTCCCTTTCCTGTTCCACTACCTTGTCCTCTTTACAACCATTTCCCTGTATTTAACATGAGTAATGGGAAATGGAGAAATGAAAAAAAGCAAAAAGAATACAGTCTTTCCTTTTTCTTATGAATGTTTAAATTTCTGCCATCGTTTACAGAATGAACTCTGAAAAGAAACACCAGACCAGACTCAGTCTCAATGACCCTCCTTGATCTTAACACCCTCCCTCTTCCCCTAAAACACCATGGCAACTGCCACCTGAAAGGGGCTAGGCAGAAATCATCTAATAAGACCAGGGATTGTTTGCCAGTGCTTTTTTATTTAGTAACATTTTTTGCAAAGGACACTTTTCCCTAGCACTTCATGGCCTTATTTCCCTAATGCCAGCAAGACAAAGAACCTGTGACAAGTGTATATAAGAATCGTAATTTGTTATAGGTATTTACTTGTAAGTCTTCAAATTTTCTTTGGAATTTAAAAGTTTAAGTTATCCTCCCAGTATTAAGCCATAACAGGCAGAAATCAGTAAGATGGCAATAAAGTGTCACTTTGTGGTGAAAAAGCACATGCTGTCCAATCAGGGGTTGCTCAGGCAAATTCCAACCCTGCCATTTATCAACCATGAAACCTTAAGCAATAAAGCTATTTTGCCTCTCTAAGTCTCAGTTTCCTCATTTGTAAATCGGAATGTTCTGCATGGGTAAGATGGGAATTATGTAATGCTTCATTTGCAAAGTTTTTTTTTTTTTTTTTTTTTGTAGAGACAGAGTCTCACTTTATCACTCTCGGTAGAGTGCTGTGGCGTCACACAGCTCACAGCAACATCCAACTCCTGGGCTTAGGCGATTCTCTTGCCTCAGCCTCCCGAGTAGCTGGGGCTGCAGGCGCCCACCACAACGCCTGGCTCTTTTTCTGTTTTTGCAGTTCAGCCAAGGCTGGGTTTGAACCCGCCACCTTCAGTATATAGGGCCAGTGCCCTACTCGATGAGCCACAGGCACCGCCCATTTTGCAAAGTTATTTTATTTTATTTTATTTATTTTGCAGTTTTTGGCCAGGGGGTAGGTTCGAACCCGCCACCTCTGGTATATGGGGCCGGCTCACTACCCCTTTGAGCCACAGATGCCGCCTTGCAAAGTTATTTTAATAATTAAATGATCATGTACTCAAAAGGCTAGGTACAAAAAATGCACCACAGCTATCATTATTGTTATCAATAGAAATGTGCATTTCCAGATTCTTTGTTAAGTTCTCTTACAATTAAATCAAGTCATAGGATCATAGGATTCTAACTCTTTGGAAGGTAGAGAAAATGCCTCCACAATGCCTGCACTTCTACAAACAAACCAGAAAAAAAGAATGAAAGCAGAGTATTGTCCTGAGAGAAGACGCATTGAGTGCCCAAAAGTTTTCTGGACTCCCTCATGACTATGGTTTCATTTCCTAGGGTAAAAACCACTATGATTTTGGAAGCACTTTTTTTTTTTTTTTGAGATAGAGCCTCAAGCTGTCACCCTGGAAAGAGTGCTGTGGCAACACAGCTCACAGCAACCTCCAATTCCTGGGCTCAAGCGAGTCTCTTGCCTCTGCCACCCAAGTAGCTGGGACTACAGGCGCCCGCCACAACGTCCGGCTATTCTTTGGTTGCAGTCATTGTTGTTTGGCGGGCCCAGGCTGGATTCGAACCCACCCGCTCAGATGTATGTGGCTGGCACCTTAGCCCGTTGAGCCACAGGCGCCGAGCCTTGGAAGCACTTTTATTTTTATTTTATTTTTTATTTTTTTGAGACAGAGCCTCAAGCTGTCACCCTGGACAGAGTACCATGGCATCGCAGCTCACAGCAACCTCCAACTCCTGGGCTCAAGCGAGTCTCCTGCCTCCGCCTCCCAAGTAGCTGGGAGTACAGGCACCCGCCACAACACCCGGCCATTTTTTGGTTGCAGCATCATTGTTGTTTGGCGGGCCAGGGCTGGATTCGAACCCACCAGCTCAGGTGTATGTGGCTGGCGCCTTAGCCCGTTGAGCCACAGGCGCCCAGCCTTGGAAGCACTTTTAAATGACTTCAAAGTTTCTTTTTGAGCAGCACCTGTGGCTCAAATGAATGGGGTGCCAGCCCCATATGCTGGAGGTGGCAGGTTCAAACCCAGCCCCTGCAAAAAAAAACTGCAAAAAAATAATAATAATAATTAAGCAAAGTTTCTTTCTTTCTTTTTTTTTTTTTTTTTTTTTGAGACAGAGTCTCACTATGTCATCCTTGGTAGAGTGCCGGCATCACAGCTCACAACAGCCTTGTCTTGGGTTTAAGCGATTCTCTTGCCTCAGCTTCCTGAGCAGCTGGGACTACAGGCATGTGCCACAACACTCAGCTATTTTTTTTTTGTAGTTGTCATTGTTGTTTAGCAGGCCCAGGCCAGGCTCCAACTCGCCAGCCTCGGTGTATGTGGCCAGAGCCCTACTCACTGAGCTGCGGCCAACTTCAAAGTTTCTTAACAACACCAACAAACACTTAGCCAACAGTTGTAGTATATACATTTGTGAGCATGTTATCTATTCTGTCAATAGGTAGGGCTAGGTTCAATGTGAACTGAAACCACCAGTCAACCAAAATTCTCTCATTGCCTCAGCTCAGTTCTGCAAAAGAATCATTTAATAGCTTATTTAAAAATCCTACCCCTGGGAAGCACCTGTGGCTCAGTGAGTAGGGCCCCAGCCCCATATACCGAGGGTGGGTGGTAGGTTCAAACACGGTCCTGGCCAAACTGCAACAAAAAAAGAGCACAGGAATGTGAATTCTTCATAAATTCCCTGTGTGATTACCATGTTTGGGGATCACTAGCCTGAAGGTGAGTACAAACCTCCAGAATTAGCTTTTTCTTTTTTTTTTTCTCAAGACAGAGTCTCACTCTGTTACTCTAGGTAGAGTACCATCACATCACCATAGCTCACAGCAACTTCAAACTCCTGGCCTCAAGTGATCCTCTTGCCTCAGTCTCTTGAGTAGCTGCCACTACAGGCACTTGCCAGGACACCTAGCTAATTTTTTCTATTTTTAGTAGAGATGGCGTTTCTCAAAAAGAAAGAGCAGGGGGCGGCACCTGTGGTTCATGGAGTAGGGTGCCGGCCCCATATACCAAAGGTGGCGGGTTCAAACCCGGCCTCTGCCGAACTGCAAAACATAAAAATAGCCAGGCGTTGTGGTGAGCGCCTGTAGTCCCAGCTACTCGGGAAGCTGAGGCAAGAGAATCGCCTAAGCCCAGGAGTTGGAGGTTGCTGTGAGCTGTGTGATGTCACAGCACTCTACCAAGGGCGATAAAGTAAGACTCTCTCGCTACAAAAAAAAAAAAAAGAAGAAGAAGAAGAAAGAGCAAAAGCTCATGCTGATCTCGAACTCCTGAGTTCAATAATCCACCTGCCTCAGCCTCCCAGAGTGCTAGGATTACAGATGTGAGCCACCGTGCCTGGCCTGGAGTTAGCATTGTTGACTGGCTCCTCATCTATCTCTTCCTGAGATCTCATTCCAATCACCTTCTCCTTTCCCTGGCAGTTTCTGGCTTCTTAATCTGGGGTGTTGTTCTGACATCAGAAAACAGCATGTAGGAAACTCTCTGAGAGTTAAACACAATAACCTGCTTTCTTCAAAAAGCAACAACATGACTTTATTTTGATACTAAAATGCCTTAACATTCATTTTAACTAATCCAGAGTCAGCCTGTGCACACAAATGAAGGAAACAGATTATGCTCAAGTGGTCTGGCTTGAAAATTGGCTCCATGATATAAATACCTCTACAGTACCTTTTTTTTTTTTTTTTGTAGACACAGAGTCTCACTTGATTGCTCTCGGTAGAGTGTCATGGCGTTACACAGCTCACAGCACCCTCCAGCTCCTGGGCTTAGGCAATTCTCTTGTCTCAGCCTCCCGAGTAGCTGGGACTACAGGCGCCCACCACAATGCCCGGCTATTTTTCTGTTTTGCAGTTCTGCCGAGGCTGGGTTTGAACCTGCCACCTTCGGTATATGGGGGCCAGCGCCCTACTCCATGAGCCACAGGCCCCGCTCACCTCTGCAATACCTTTAAACTATCCCTGAAGAAAGATAAATTATTAGATCAATGGCCAACAGGGAAGCCAAAATAGGAAAAGTTGATAAAATTAGCAATTATAAGAGTGAACCATAAATCCAGAAGAGCCCATCTCAACTACCAGCTTCCTCAGTCCAGAATATTCCCCCGGGAGTCTCTCAGGCTCCCACACGTGGGAAGGAACTGGGGGTAGGGTGCCTGTATAAGTCGCTTTTTCCTATCCTTTCTTATCTCCAATGCCCTAAGTGCCTCTTCGGCTTCTTGGGAATGTAAACCCTTCCTTTACAAGGTCAAAAGACCATGGAACATTTTTCCAAATATTAGATTACAAATTGAAGAAAGAAAAGTATTGTTTTAATATTCTCTTTTGGTGTGAAGTTTGGGTCTCTCCCTCCTCCATTTCCCTCTCTCCTTTCATTCTCTCTCTCTCTCTCTCTCTCTCTCTCTCTCTCTCTCTCTCTCTCCCCCTTCCTTTCTCCCTCTCTCTCCCTCTCTCCTTCCCCTCCTCTCTCCACTTCACCACACACAGAAACCCCTTTTCAAAGGGGCTTTTTTCCAACTCAGTGAAGTAAAGTCTTTGCCCCTTTGTGGGGAAGCCTCATTAACATTCCCACAGCAGCATCTCTTCAAGGATTTTACTTTTGTAACTCTGTGGGGAGGTCAAGAGGCCACAGAGGAGAGGTAAAAGGAAAAAAATGGTAAACGGGGGAGGGCGGAAGAAAGGAGAGGAGGGGAAAGAGCCCTTCCTTTCACAATAAGACCTGCAAGAAAGGGGGACAAAAACAGGAAAAGATGAAGACGGTTACAATTTAGAAAAGAGACCAATGTAGACCCCCAAATCTGTCTGCGTGGAGATTTCATAGACTCCTGAAAGAAGCAGAAAGACAGAAACAGCAGGCTGAGAGAGTGACGAGACTCAAAGTCTATTTCATTGAGGAATGAGAAGCTTTCCTGGACTCCGTGTCCCCATTTCCCCTGCAGTAGTCCAGTAACAAATAACGGCACCTGTCTATCACAGGAAAGTTAACAGTATTCTCAGACAATCAGAAACAAGAGTTCCAAAGGCCAAAGGAGGAATGGGAATGTGAGGAAGCCTCTCAGGGTCCTGACACCAAAGGACAGGAAAAATAATCCAGTAAACTTCAAAGGAAAGATCAGAGCACTCCCCCAAACTCTTCAGATGTGAGTGCCTGCCTCAGTTACCACCAGCACCTCTCCTACCTCATCTACTGCCTTCCTCCCCCTTTCTTAGGATTGCCTAGCTAGCCTGGACTTGCATAAGAGAAGAAATACATAGACCTTCAAATCTGCACCCAAAGCTACAGGTGGGCTTTTCTTTTCTCTGAAGATACAGCCAGCAGAGATTTACAGCACTAAACTTAAAAGCAGAAAATAATCCACTTTTCCAATTGATGGTGTTTCAGATGCTGTCTCATCTCAGCCCAAAGAGTAAAAGATAAATGATGTTAAAATAAAGGGACCCAGGCATTATAGCTAGAGGATAGGGCACATTTGAAATATTCTATGCCCAGTAGCTCAGTATTACTCAAATTTAGGTAGGAACGACATAGCCAGAAGTTAAAGAACAATAAATGAACAACATTTAGTGTGTAGACTGAGCAGGAGATACCGGGTTGTTTGCCAAATGATGTATTGTGGAGATGAAGGAATTCTTAAAGGTCCAAGCTCATATCCACAAGGAAATCCTCTAAACAGATTCCTTGACAATTATCTTCAGCCTCTGTGTGAACACATCACAGACAGCTCACAAACTTACTAGAGTCCATCACACTATTACAAAAATTCTTTATATTGAGCTAGAAATACCTCCTTGCAGCTTCCACTCTGAGGAAGGGAACTCATCTAAGTCCTATGCTCAGAAATCCCTTCAATCCTAAGAATTGGGCAGGATTGGGAGAGACAAAAGGCCACTGACCTGGTCACTATTTTAAATGAGATTCCTTAAGATCAATCACTTTTTTTTTCATGTTAGCACCATGTTAGCATGGTGGCATATAGGGTCTTTACCAACATAGAGAAAAGAATGCTAGGTTACTATCAGATGCACTTAGATTCCAGACTTGTCTCTGGTACATCACAGCTGTGCAACCTTGAAAAGGTTACTTAACCTCACTGAGCCTTTTGATTCATCTATAAAGGGATCGTGGGAATGGGAATCAATAGGAACAGTAAAACCTGCTGTGCTCATTTCAGAGTTGTAAAATTTAAAATAAGTCACATAAATGAAAATATTCTACGAATTATAAAGAGCTATCCATATATTAAGTTATGTTATAGTAACTGTCCATCATTATTCAATCTTTTTGCCAGCCTTTCATATCCCTATTTTCCACTGGAAGTAGCTGACTTTTTTTTTTGCCTCCTATCAGGATATATCACAAAATTCATATTTCAGTTTATACCCGACAAGCAGCCACATTATCAAACACAGGGGCATAGAATTACGAAAGAACCAAAATACACCCTGAAGATCTTGGAAGAAGAGTTAGAAAAATAAGCAAGGGACATTCTCCCAACAGACAGCACAGGGAGAGGCCTGGAGCCCTGGCAGGGAGGAGAGGGTTAAATCCTTTCCTCTGCAGTACAAAAGAAAAGAGTGTGCGGAAAGATTAGGATTTTTGCTTTTACAATGGGAGCTGCAGAAGCATAGGGAAGAAGCTGAAGAAAAAAAGGGGGCGTCTCCCCTTTAAAGACTTGAAAAGATTGAGAGAGAAAGAGAGAGAGAGTCAAGAACAGTGAGTCAGAGAGAGTCTGTCTCTGCAAAAGGAGAACATCTCTGCTTCACAGTGATTTGCACTGGGAGAGAGGCATCAGTTGGCCTCAGACCCAAGGGGGAGACTGGACCAGGTCACCCCGGTTAAGACTCAGTGAGCGTTGCCCCTCCTTTCCCACCTCTCTCCACCCGGGAATGTCTCGGCGAAAGCAGCGGAAACCTCAGCAGTTAATCTCGGACTGCGAAGGTCCCAGCGTGTCTGAGAACGGTGGGTGCCTGGGGAGGGGTGCGGGGCCCCTGAGTCCCAGCCGGTGTGGGTCAGGCCAGGGCAAGGGGAGGGCACTCGGGCCGTGGGCGAAACCAGGAGGGTGGACTTAGTCATTGGGGTTTTGAAGGAATTGAGATGCCGGGAGTAAAGAAATGACCTGCTCTGGGGAGAAGCCCCTCTAGGCTTTCCTCTACTTGGGATTGATTCTGTTTGTGTTTTCCTTGTTTTTCTCTGGATGAAATGGAGTTTTCAAACTGCCTCTGTCTCCCCACCCAAGAGTTTTCTCCGCAGGTCCCCCTTTGCTCACTGGTCTTTGTGCCGTTGCTAAGTAACGTCCTCAGACCTGAAGACCGTCTCTTAGGGGTGGGATTTCCCCCCCTTTTCTTTCTGGAGAGTTGGGTTGCAAGAGAATGAATTGGATAAACGTGAAGTTTCCCCTGAGGGAGAAGAGAAAAAAGTTTCTCATTGTTGGGCTAAACTGAGCTGATCAGAGCTCCCAGAGGGAAAGAGCTAATGTCGGTCAGAATGCGGCCTGGTTTGGGTTGTGTATCGTGTCACCTGTAGGAGAGCTGGAGGACAGGTCTGGAAGAGGGGCTTAGATTTGTGCTTGAAGGGAGGCCAAGCCAAAAATAAGTAAATATATAAATAAACTCCAAGGTAACATATCCGTTAATACATGCATGTCATTTTATGAGAATATTATGTTTTTACAGCAACACGTTTCCTTTATGAGGGGAATAAGTGTACGTATTCTTATAACATTCCAGTAAGCAAAAGAGGCAGACAACAGAGCACGGGCAGCATTAAAAAGTGACATTTTCCAGAGTCTCAGGAATAGTTAGAGGCATAATCAAGGCAAAAAAATGAGGTTTCCTGATGTGCAGGGCTGGTAGTGCTCATTCAACTATATCAGGGTTTTCCAAACTTGCTTGATTGTGAGTACCTCTGACCTAGGGTCTGGGAATCTGTATCTTTGCAAAAGTCCAGGAAATTCTTAGGATCAAGAGAGTTTTGGATATACTTGTCAGTGATATGGCTACGTATGTCACACTGTGGAAGTCTCGAAGTCCTGCCTGAGGGATCACTTATTTATTTAGCGTACGATTGAAATACCCAACAATGAAGGATAAGATCAAGCATGAGAGTTCAGAGTTTCAAGATTGGCTTTCAGCCACACTTTGCATCTGCCACTTGGTTAGCTGTGCAACCTTGGTTGGTTCAAGTTGCCTCTCTATGCCTCAGTTTCCTCATCTGTAAAAGAGAGATGAATGCATTTTTTTTTTTTTTTTTTTGCAGTTTTTGGCCAGGGCTGGGTTTGAACCCGCCACCTCCGGCATGTGGGGCCCTACTCTTTTGAGCCACAGGCACCGCCCAATGAATGCATATTCTAACTCCCTCATTAGGTGGTTTTGAGAATTGAATTGAGTTGATATGTGGAAAGCACTTAGGAAAATGCCAGCATAAATAAGTGCTTAATACATGTAGTAAAGTCCCTAGTATAAGTACTTAATACCTAACAGTATTGTATTTATCATTATATGTGAGTTCAATGGCACTTCCTGCAAATGCTGAAATATGACCAAAGTTCAGGAACCTCTGGGCAAATTTCAGTTTTTCTTTATGAGATATGTGCCTTGAAAAGCTCTAGGATACATAATGTGGTGATTAAAACTAATCATGGATTAAACTTGCCTTTGCACCTGTTGTAAAAAAAAAAAATGACTTGAAGTCCAATCATTGCTCCATATGGTATGAAACACCCTTAACAGACATACTATGTTTGGGGTAGAACACATCCTGCCCAAATATCTGTTTTGCTGGGATCCTACTGTGCCCATATTTAGAGGTTCTGTGGTGGTGGCATCCTCTCCTCCTGAGACACATTAACCCTCCTTAATGCCACTATAGGCCGGATGTTTCCTCCTTGCGCTCTACAGGAGACTTCCCCTGGAGCCTCAGAGTTGCTGTAGTTCTGAGCCCCTGCTGGTTTGACAGTGGAACTATGTTGAACACCACCCCCCCACCTTCTAAGAAGCATCCTCTCCTCTCCCTACTTCTCCCATCTGCTCACCCATTCCCCATGCCACAGCTGAGGAAAAATGTTCTGTGAGAGAGTCAAAAGGTAGAGTTAGCAACTGTCCTGAATGGATTCTCAAGCCCTTTGAGATATAGGTCTCACTTGGAGACATGGGAGCCCATAAATAACATAGAAACAGTAATAGCTTAAACCCAATGGCAGCTGAAATTTTGCCTTTGCGCTATTAAAGAGGGAAACTAATGTTAGGAACAAGAAAGCAGTATTTACCTCTGTTAAGATCTTTAAAAAGGTTAAAAGTTTTCTCATCAAAATTCCCCAGAGAAGCCAGGGTGGCCTTTAATCCCAGCACTCTGGGAGGCCAAGGCAGGTGCATTGTTTGAGTTTAGGAGATCAAGACCAGCCTGAGCAAGAGACAGAGCTCATCTCTACTAAAAGTAGAAAACCTAGCCAGGCATTGTGCAGGAACCTATAGTCCGGGCTACTCGGGAGGCTGAAGCAAGTGAATCACTTGACCCTTGAACCCAGGAGTTTGCAGTTGCTGTGAGCTATGACACCAGAGCACTCTACCTTGGGTGACAGAGTGAGACTCTATCTTGGAAAAAAAAAAAAAAAGAATTCCCCAGAGAGCGAAAGATTGTAGGCCACATGGATAATTTGGAGTGTTACTGGGTCTCACTCCAAGTGAGATGAGGTGGCTGTATTTGATCATGTCTAAATTTTTTTCCACCTCTTATAAGCTTACAAAATAAAATTTCCTATTGCCTGCATTTTCTGGACATGGTTTATATTACTTGTGTGATCTTTAGGTGTCTGGCTTTTCTTTCTTCCTCAGAACGTGCTCCACAGGTAGGAAGGGATGGCTCATATTTAGGGACACACTGTATACCTTTTGATGTTCCTGTGAAATTATGGACATCATCACCAGCATCGGCAAACCTCTATTTAGTAGTCTAGGATGCCACTAGTGTTTTCAGGAGTCTGGTACCTTCTTTTAAGCAGTGTTTACCATATACGACAAGCAAATGCTAAGCCTCTGTTGCGCATTTTTAAAAACCTCATGTTTTGCTTAGAAGATCACAAGATAAAGAGAAAAGAAAAAAAAAGAAATTAAAAAAAAAGCCCAAACCCTGGCCCACCACAGTGGCTCAGGCCTGTAATCCTAGTACTCTGGGAGGCCGAGGCAGGTGGATTGCCTGAGCTCATGAGTTCAAGATCAGCCTGAGCAAAAGCGAGATCCCATCTCTACTAAAAATAGAAAAACTGGCTCGGTGCCTATGGCTCAAAGGGCTAAGACACCAGCCACGTACACCTAAGCTGGCGGGTTCGAACCCAGCCCGGGCCCACCAAACAACAATGACGGCTGCAACCAAAAAATGGCTGGGTGTTGTGGTGGGCGCCTGTAGTCCCAGCTACTTGGGAGGTGGAGGCAAGAGACTTGCTTGAGCCCAGGAATTGGAGGTTGCTTTGAACTGTGATGCCGCGGCACTCTATCCAGGGTGA
>CAUYRH010147251.1:0-16237 GCA_963574655.1 Perodicticus potto | reverse complement strand
AATTGTAAATTGGGCTGCGATAAACAGCCTAGTACAAGTGTTCTTATAATAAAAGTTTTTTTTTTTTTCTTCTGGATAGATGCCCAGCAATGGGATGGCAGGATCAAATGGGAGGTCTTGGTTGAGTTCTTTGAGCTTTCTCCATACTTCCTTCCAAAAAGGTTGTATTAGTTTGCAGTCCCACCAGCAGTGTAAAAGTGTTCCTTTCTCCCCACATCTGTGCCAGCATCTGCAATCTTGAGATTTTGTGATATAGGACATTCTCACTGGAGTTAGATGGTATCTCAGGGTGGTTTTAATTTGCATTTCTCTAATAATTAAGGATGATGAGCATTTTTTCAAGTGTTTACTGGCCATTCGTCTATCATCTTTAGAGAAGATTCTATTCATCTCTCTTCCCCACTGATGTATGAGATTGTTGGTTTTTTCCTTCAAACAGGGGACTTTAATACCCCTCTCTCAGAGCTGGTCAGATCCTCTAAGCAGAAATTAAATAAAGATATTAGAGATTTAAATAAGACTTTAGAACAACTGTGCTTGATAGATGTATATAGAATGCTCCATCCCAAAGATGTAGAATATACATTCTTCTCAAAGTCCCATGGAACATTCTCCAAAATTGACCATATCCTAGGACCAAAAACAAACCTCAGCAGGATCAAAAGAATTGAAATTCAACCTTGCATCTTTTCAGACCACAAGGCAGTAAAAGTGGAACTCAACTCCAACAAAAATGCTCAACCTCACACAAAGACATGGAAGTTAAACAACCTTATGTTGAATGACATTTGGGTGCAGCAAGAAATAAAAAAGGAAATCATTAACTTCCTTGAGCATAACAACAATGAAGACACAAATTACCAAAACCTATGGGATATAGCAAAAGCAGTCCTGAGAGGAAAATTTATTGCTTTCGAAGCCTACATTTGAAAAACAGAAAGAGAGCGTATCAACAAACTCACAAGCCATCTAATGGAATTGGAAAAAGAAGAACAATGTAAGCCTAAACCCAGCAGAAGAAAAGAAATATCCAAAATTAAATCAGAGACCAATGACATTGAAAATAAAAGAATCTTTCAGAAAATTAATGAAACAAGGAGTTGGTTTTTTGAAAAAATAAATAAAATAGAAGCTTTTAAATTTAATCAAGTCCTATTTATCCATTTTTGTTGTTGCTGTAATTGCCTTTGGGGTGTTAGTCCTAAGTTATTTGCTTACACCAATGTCTAGAAGATTTTTGTTCTATATTTTCTTCTAGAGGTTTTATGGCTTCATGCCTTACATTTAAGTCTTTTATTTATCTTGAATTAATTTTTGTAAGTGATGACAGATAAGGGTCTTGTTTCCTTCTTCTGGATGTCATTATCCAATTTTCTCAGCAATATTTATTAAATAGAACTTCATTTCCTCAGTGTATGTTGTTGTCTGCTTTGTTGAAGATCAGTTGGCTGTAGGTAGATAGTTTCATATGTGGGCTCTCTGTTCCATTGGTCTGTGTCTATTTTTGTACCAATACCATGCTGTTTGGGTTACTATAGCCTTGTAGTATAGTTTGAAGTTAGCTATTGCCATGCCTCCAGATTTGTTCTTTTTGCTTAAGATTGCTTTGGCTATTGGGGATCCTTTCTGGTTCCAAATGGGCAGTATGGACATTTTAACATTGTTAATGCTACTAAGCCATGAACATGGTGTGTTTTTCCATTTGTTTGTGCCATCTCTGATTTCTTTCTTTAGTGTTTTGTAGTTCTCCTGGTAGAGATCTTTTGCCTCCCTGATTAAGTATAGTCCTATTTTATTTTCTTTGTAGCTATTGTGAATGGTATTGAGTCTTCCATTCGAATCTTAGCTTGACTGTTACTGGTATTTAGGATTACTACTGATTTGTAGTAAAACCATAAAACCTGAGATTTTGCTGAACTTATTTATCAATACCAGGAGTCACTCGGTGGAGTCTGTATGATTTTTTTTATATACAAGATCATATTAACAGCAAAAAAACAATAGTGGAACCTCCTTGTCCCCCATTTAGATATTCTTCATTTTTTTCTCTTGACTGATTAGTCTGGCTATGACTTTTACTACTATGTTGAATAGAAGTGGCAACAGTGGGCACCCTTCC
Source organism: Perodicticus potto (assembly GCA_963574655.1). Taxonomy (NCBI): domain Eukaryota; kingdom Metazoa; phylum Chordata; class Mammalia; order Primates; family Lorisidae; genus Perodicticus; species Perodicticus potto. Next base: position 14,118 of record CAUYRH010147251.1, on the reverse strand, counting down.
TTGTCTTGTTTCAGTTCTTAGGAGGAATGCTTTCAACTTTTCCCCATTCAGTATGATGTTGGCTGTCAGTTTGTCATTTGTGGCTTTTATAATTTTGAGATCTGTTCCTTATATGCCTACTTGTTGAGGGTTTTTATCATGAAAGCATGCTGGATTTTGTCAAATGCTTTTTCTGCACCTATTGAGATGATCATATGTTCTTTGCTTTTGCTTCTATTTATGTGACGAATTCTATTTTTTGATTTATGTGTGTAGAAGCACCCTTGCATCCCTGGGATGAACCTTATTTGGTTATGGTAGATTATTTTTTGATTGTTTTCAAATTCAGTTTGTTAGTATTTTATTGAGAATTATTGCATCTGTATTCATGAAGGGATATTGGTATATAGTTTACCTTTTTTGTTGTGTCCTTTCTTGGCTTTGGTATCAGGTGATATTGGGTTTATAGAATAAGTTGGATTCCCTCTTTCTCAGTGTTATGGAATAGTTTCTCCAATATGGGTATTACCTCTTGTTTGTAGTTCCGATAGAACTTTGCGTGAATCCACCTAGTCTGGGGCCATTTTTTGTTGGAAGTTTTTTTTTATTACTGCTTTGAACCCACTGGTTATTATTGGTCTGTTCAGGAATTCTATTTCTTCCTGACTGAGTCTTGGGAGGTTATGTGTTTTCAGGAATTTGTGCATTTCCTCTATATTTTCTAGTTTTTGTACATCGAGATTATTGTAGTATGGACAAATTCACTTTTCTCATAGGTAAAATTGGGATAAAGAGTTATTATAAAGATTGAGAGTTCATTACAGTGTCTGGCACAAAGTAAGAGATAGTGATTATTTTTATCCAGCAATGATGCATGCAGTTTATGGAGAGAAATATGATACTATTGAGTGTGAGTTCCTCAAACTTGCCCTGAGTATAAAAATCCCTGTATTTTTATAATTTAAACTTTCACGTAAGGGAATGAAGACATTTTCAATACATTGTGAAGTTAGTGAAAAATTGAACTATTTTTTGTGGTTAGTTTTATACTCTTGCTCACATCATTCACTTTGTATACATCAAGAATCCATATCCCAGACTCAGGCAAATAACACAGAGAATCACATGGTGGCATATTACTCTCCTGTGGAGGTTCCCACCCTTACTCTCTGCACATATCTCAGACAGGAGAAGTTTAAATACCATCCTCTCTTTTTTTTTTGAGATAAAGTCTCACTATGTCGCCCTCAGTAGGGCTGAGCAGCTCACAACAACCTCAAACTCTTGGGCTGAAGCAATTCTCTTGCCTCAGCCTCCCAAGATGCCCATGACAATGCCTAGCTACTTTTTTGTTACAGTTGTCATTGTTGTTTAGCAGGCCCGGTCCATGATCAAACCTGTATGTGGCTGGTGTTCTAACCACTCTACAGGCGCCAAGCCCAAATACCATCCTCTTAACCACAGTTTTGGTGTGGTAACTGGAATGATCTTTTAAAACTAGGTTCATTCTTTGCTCTGTTTCCTTTAAGTCAAAAGGCAGGTTTTATTAAATCTTAGTAAAAAATGTTTGATTCTCTTCTAAAAGATAATGAGCATTCATTTTCATAACTGTGTACCCAGTACTGACTTCTTAGACATATACACCTCCACAAGTAGCATATCACACATTAAAATTATTATAAAAACTGTATCTAGTGCCATCTGTGAAGAAGATAACTCTATGTTGGCTTTAGAAAAAAGAAAAGAGTAGGGGGCAGGTTTAATATGAAAGAAGAAAGGTAAACCAGAGCTTATGTTCTTCAGGGAAAACCTTGGGTGGAAGAGAATCTGCCCTAACAAGGGCTGCATTTGGAGTAATGGATCTAGCTTAGAATATCTGGTGGTGTTCTATCATGAAAATATTTGCCTGAAGATATTCTAGGTGGAGTCAAAGCTATTTAACCCTGAGTGGGATTTGTTAGAAGATTTTGGAGATGTTCCTTGGTTTGAGAGGTTTATTCTTTAGTTAAATAGAGCAAAGTGCATTCATAAGAGTTTGTCCCAAGGAAAGTACTTTTCGATTTCCCTGTTATTCTAAAATAAGGAAAACTGTTTTAATGCATCACATCACTGACCTGACCAAAAATATTTCTAGAATTTTCAGAGGCTGTAGGTGATCCACCACCTTCAAAGTTATCTGGAGTCAGTTTATGTACGAATCCCAGTTGATCATAGTATAATGTGAAAACATCATCAGTAATACTTCCAGTTATAGTGTATCTTCCTAATCCTATTAGGAAGTAAACAGAAGTCTTTTGATTATGATATACTACTATTAGAGAACTTTTAATCTCATTCCTTATAAAAACTTCTTCATTTGATTTAAGGAGTGGAAGTCAGGCTGTGAGACTCTTGAATTTGAAAATACATAGACCCCCAGAAAGTCTTTTTTAAGCTCCACATCACTGTAGAACCTGTTCCTTGAAAGAGGTGAAGACAGAAGAGAGAGGTTGTTAGATTACAAGATCTAGAGGAAAAGAGGTTAGCTCCCTCTGGTGGTGATTTCTCTTTCTAATACCAGCAAGTCAGGTTACTGGACAGGTTGGAGGCAGTGAGAAAATGGCCCCAAGGTTGGCAAGGGCAATTATCAGTAGAGGCTGCTGAGTTATTAATTATAAACCAAACTGATGTCTTATAGTTCTCTCATGGAGAGGGCTCCTCATGGAGAGGGACTTTCAGTAATCTGGTAGTACAGCAGCGTTCACTTAGCCAAACAGATGCTGATCCAGAGAAAGAGAGGGTCCCCACCCCTGAATGGAGCTTCAGTGAAAGCTCCTGGCTCAGGGTGAGGGGCTTGTTTCTGCACACCACTCTTCCCTCCTCCACACTCCCATTCAATCCCATTCAGTTATCTTGGGTTCTTCTGGTTCATTTTCCTGCCCCTAACCCCTGAATGTGTAATGCCCTAGGACTCAGTTTTTAGAATTCTTCTCTCACTATCTTTGAAAAGCTTGTCCAGTTTTAGGATTTTAAGTCCATTTTTATTTAGATGATTGCCAAATTTAAATCTCTCATCTGTTTCTCCTTCCTGAAGCCTCAGCTTATCCACCCAACTGCCTCCTACCAGGTTCAAATCAACATCGGTTAAGCATCTTGAACTAAAATCATCCTAAACTGAGCTCCTAATCTTCATACAACCCCCCCATCCTCAGCCTTCCTCACCTTTGTTAATGGCAATAGCATTACTCCTGTTGCTTAGTCCAAAAAGTGTCATTCTTAATTCTTCTCTTCCAGGCTGGGTGCAGTGGCTTACACCTGAATCCTAGCACTCTGGAAGGCAAGGTGGGTGGATTGCTTGAGCTTGGGACTTTGAGACCAGCCTGACAAGAGTGAGACCCCATCTCTAAAACAAATTAGGTGTTGTGGTGGGCACCTATAGTCCCAGGTATGTGGGAGGATGAGGAAAGAGGCCAGAAGAGAGTCGCTGGTAGCTACATGAGGGAAAAATAAACCTCACTTCAAAATATACATAAAATTAGAGATTTTACATTGACCTATGTATGAAATCTAAAATAATCAGTCTACTACAAGAAAACAGAAGAATATCTTTATAACTATGGAACAGGCAAATATTCTCAAACAGAATACAAAAAGCAAAAAGTACTAACCATAAAATAAAAGGTTAATAAATTGAACTAATTTTAATTAAAAATTAAAATTAAGCATTTTTGATCAAAAACACAATGAAGAGAGTAAAAACAACAAGCCAATAACTGAGAGAAGATACTTTTTTTTTTTTTGAGACAGAGCCTCAAGCTGTCCACCCTGGATAGAGTGCCGTGGCATCACAGCTCACAGCAACCTCCAATTCCTGGGCTCAAGCGAGTCTCCTGCCTCCGCCTCTGAAGTAGCTGGGACTACAGGCGTCCGCCACAACGCCCGGCCATTTTTTGATTGCAGCCGTCATTGTTGTTTGGCAGCCCGGGCTGGATTCGAACCTGCCAGCTCAGGTGTATGTGGCTGATGCCTTATCCCGTTGAGCCACAGGCACCGAGCCGAGAGAGAAGATACTTTTAAGTCTTATTTCTAACAAACAACTCATCCATAGTACATTAAAAACTCACAGAATTTGGCCAGACATGGTGGTTCATGCCTGTAACCCTAGTACTCTCAGAGGCTGAGGCAGGAGGAAGGAGGATCACTTGGGCTCAGGAGTTCAAGATAAGCCTGAAAAAGAGCAAAACCCTGTCTCTACTAAATATAGAAAAATTAGCAGCTCGGCGCCTGTGGCTCAACGGGCTAAGGCGCTGGCCACGTACACCTAAGCTGAAGGGTTCGAATCCAGCCCGGGCCCACCAAACAACAATGACAGCTGCAACCAAAAAATGGCCAAGTGTTGTGGCGGGCGCCTGTAGTCCCAGCTACTTGGGAGGCAGAGGCAGAAGACTCACTTGAGCTCAGGAGGTTGGAGGTTGCTGTGAGCTGTGATGCCACAGCACTCTATACAGGGTGACAGCTTAAGGCTCTGTCTCAAAAAAGAAAAATTAGCTCTATTTTTTTGAAAGTGGTGGATCATTGTGGCTAACACCTGTAGTCCCAGCTACTCTGAGGCTGAGGCAGAAGGATCACTTAAATCCTGGAGTTTGAAGATGCTGTGAACTAGGCTGATGCCACAACATTCTAGCCTGGGGCAATAAAGTTAGACTGTGTCCTAAAAAAAAGAGAGAGAGAGAGAAAAGGAAAGAAAAGCTCATAGAAATTAATTTTAAAAGTCAATCTAATCAAAACTTGATAAAAAGACTTGAAAAGACAATTTACAAAAAAGAAAGTGAACATATGAAAATGTGCTCAATATGTTTACTTATTCAAACAAATCTTCAATGACATACCATTGCACATTCACTATAAAGGATTACATTTAAACGAGTAATAATACTAAGTGTTGGCAAGAGTGGGGATAAGCAGGAACTCCCTTATATTGCTGGTGAAAGAGCAAATTAATACAATTGCTTTGGAATAATGCAGCATTACTTAACATTGTTTTCCACAAAGAGCTTAACAAACATATACTTTATGATGCAACAGTTCCATCCCTAGGTGTATATCTAACAGAAAAGAAAGATTATGTCCAGAAAAAGACTTATATAAAAGTGGTCATCATTGCCTTATTTTTAATAAGCCCCAAATGGTAATAATATAGAATATTCATACATCAGAAGATTACATGGAGTTTGGAAAAGAATAAATTACTAATATATGGCACATTATGGAGAAATCTTGTAGTCATAATCCTGACTGCAAAAGTCAGACACTAAAGAATATGTAGTGCATAATTCCATTTATATGAAGCTCGAGACTAGGTCAAACTAATCTAGATAGAATTCAAAATAATGACTATTCTTAGAGGTGCACAAACAATAAAATGGCATGAGAGAGCTTTCTGGAGTAGTAGAAATGCTTCACGTCTTGCTCTACTTTCCAATCCTGCTTAATAATACTCACAGTCACTTTTGTTTATTTCACAATCATATGGTGCCTGATCATCAAGGTCTGCACAGTTATTGTCTCAACACATAATTCAGATAAATAAACCACAAGAATTAACCTTGATACCAACATAAATTGAACAAAAGCTTTGATGATATTAGAGAGACTAAATTTTGTGGTTTCTCCTTATCCTTGAATAAGGAAGGACCAATAGAGGAGAGTGAAGGACTGAAAAACTGCTTCACCTGGAGTGCATCAAGGACACAATTAAGGCAATCAAAGCCATGCCTTTTGAAGTTATATCAGAAACTTTTAGAAAGTTTGTTGTTTAAAATCATATCAGAGACTCTGAACACCAGAAGAAATTGGTTTTAAGCTAGACAGTCAAAATGCTAATCATGTTAAAAATAAACCCCAATGGTGGTGCCTATGGCTCGAGGAGTAGGATGCCAGCCCCATATGCCGGAGGTGGCTGGTTCAAACCCAGCTCTGGCCAAAAAATAAATAAATAAATAAACCCCAAATCCCCAGGCTTGCTCATATCTTGGTGACAGTCAGCATTTCCTCCATTCTTGTTGGACCTAATCAGTTATCTCCAAGTTTACTTCAATCTCCAAATTTAACCAATAATCTATGAAAGTCCTACTTGAATATTATTCTGCAAGACTATTTCTGAAGGTAAATCTTCCTTGCCTATTAAGTTATTGATTTTCAGCTTTATTTTATTTACACAATTGGTTGTATTATTATGATTATTTTGAGACAGAGTTATTATAGCTCACAGTAACCTCAAAATCAAAATCTTGAGCTCAAGTGATCCTCTTGCCTCTGCTTACTGGGTAGCTAGGCACACGCAACAATGCCTGACTAGTTTTTCTATTTTTAGTATAGAGTCTCAAACTCCTGAGCTCAAGCAATTTATCTACTTTGGCCTCCCAGAATGCTAGGATTATAGGCATGAGCCACCAGGCCCATCTTATAAACACTTGATAAAATGAACCAACAAAAATACAATGAAATATATATGAAAACAATAAAACTCTCTGAAGGAAACAAAGGAGTAAATTTTCGTGACCTTGGATGAGTCAATGGTTTCTCAGATGTGACAGCAAAAGTATAAGCAACAAAAGTAAAAATAAACTGGACTTCATCAAAATTAAACATATTTAATTTTTAATTAAAAGAGCACCATTAAAAAAGTGAAAAGATAACCATAGAATAAGATAAAATATTTGCAGATCATATGTCTGATAAGGAATTTATATCTAGAATATATAAAGTACTCTTAGAGCTGAACAGTAAAAGAGGAAAGGCAATTGAAAATTGGCAAAGAATCAGAATATTTTTTCAAAGAAATACACAAATGGCTACCAAAACACAGGGATAGATGCTGGACATCATTAGTCATTAGGGTAATGCAAATCAAAACCACAATGAGATACCATGTCTTACCCACTAGGATAATTAAAACAAAGAAGACAGGCAGTAATGAGTGTTGGTAAGAATATAGAGAAATAACCTTCATACATTGTTGATTAGAATGTAAAGTGGTACAGCTCCAGTTTGGCAGATCCTCTAAATGTTAAACATACAGTTACCATATGACCTAGCATCAGACTCCTAGGTATGTACCCAAGAGCACTGAAAGCACATTTCTACATAAAAACTTGTATGTAAATGGTGATAGCAGCATTAGTCATAAAAGCCAAAAGGTGAAAAAACATCAAATATCCATCAATATCCTGATAAATAGACAGACAAAATGTTGCATATGCATACAATGGAATATTATTCAACCATAAGAAAGAATAAAATACTGATACACGTTACATCATGGATGAACTTTGAAGACATGTTAAGTGATATAAGATAGCTGCAAAAGGAAAAATATTGTATGATTCCACTTTCATGAGGTAACTGTCCTAGTCAAATTCATAGAGACGGAAAGTAGCTGCCATGTGCTGGGGGGAGGGAAGAATGGAGTTACTGTGTAATGGGTACATGTGGGTGAAAGCTAGAGTAGGGTGCATTTCCCTCTTAAATATCCAGCGGGTTATGGACCCAAGCTTCAGCTTCCCCACAGCAATGCACACCTATGGTGGCGGAGGGGGATTAGAATTTCCAGCAGAGCAGAAAAAAAAATAGTCCAGGAGATGTCTAGTTAAACATCAACAGCTTAAATACAAAAATATAAAATAAAACTAGAAAGTAATTTATAGTTGCCCCTGCAGATACTCTGCAGTTGCAGGCACCTTGACCTAAAAGCTATAACTTTCCTTCATTAAATTCCCCCCAAGATACTCTTTGATTTGTGGCTTAGTACTCTTCTGTCCTTCAGCCTGATAACTTTCTTCCTTAAACAAAGAATTGCCTGTTTAATTAAAGCATGAAGCTGTTACATTTTCACTTTTTGCCTCCAATTTTCTCAATAAGTAGCCTTGAACATTGGGCTCCAGATAGTACTGGTTAGCCTGGGGAGGGCCTGGCATGGTGTCCTTTCTCACAGGTCAGAACACTGGGTGTGTGTGTGTAAATTTCTCAGCCTTCCTCTCCCTTTGTCTGCCAGACCCTGGACAGTCTGGCAACGTTCCCACTTAAGGAGGAACTCCCAGTTCACTGGGTTGCAACTTGGTTCTTGGGTTGCTATGGATACAGAGTTTTAGTTTGTGAAGATGAAATAAGTTCTGGTGATGGATAGTGGTGATGGCTGCACAAAAATTTGAATATACTCAATATCTCAGAATGGTATACTTAAAAATGGTTAAAATGCTTAATTTTATGTTAGGTATATTTTACCACAAATGAAAATTCAAAATTACCAAAAATGAATTAACAAATAGCAAAACCAGAAATACCAGTAACAATCAAAAAAGTAAAGAGAACAATTTTATGCCAAAGTGTAGAAGAGTAAGAGTAAGGAAATAAACGACAAATTCTGATATAATGGGTCACAGTATTTTATATCCAGCCTATTGAAGCAACATTGAAAGAAGGTAAGTCAATGAAATCCTGAAGACTCTCTGTAACATCCTCCTTACAAGTAAGAAGGTGACAGTGGATGAGAAGGTATTTAAAGGAAAAGTCAAGGGAAAAATCAAGTCCTCATGTGTGAAGCCAGGTTTACCACCTTCCAAAGCCACTGTACTGAGTTGAGAAAATGAGTCCAATCCTATTCAAATGAGGTGAAGTCAGTGGGTCTCAAGAATGATCCACATACTACTTGCTCTGTTTTCTAGAGTAAGTAGATCTGACCAGAGTTGCATACTTTAATGATGAACTTGATGAAAGGAGGAGAAGGAGGAATAGAAGGAGAAGAGATGAGGGGGAAAAAAGGGTAACAAAAGAGATAAGGGAATAGGGGACAGGAGGAGGAAGAAAAGGAAGGGAAGGAAGGGACTAACAGCCTATAAAAGATACAAAGAATCCACTTGAGACATAACATATCCCAAGACAGGAGGCAATTTTTCTTCCATATTTTGCATAAAAGACATTAATATATTTAAAAAACAATTATCTCAAAGACTCAGTAATAGAACAACAAAATAAAATAAAAATTCAGATCACAGAGATACAGAAATAAATTGAGAATCATTGTCCTTTTGTCATTCTAATCTCATTAGCAAAATTCGACTGAGTTGGAAAGGAGAGGGCACCTGTCAGCAAGGTGCTGACTGTATGTTTCACTGTGCAAAAACTCAAAGAAGCTATATAGGCTTAACCAAGGAAATCACAAGATTACCAAATCCAGGAGATGGAGAACAGTATATCTTCACACAAATCCACTTCTTAGTAGTTGTGTGGTCTCAGCTGCATCAATTTAATCAGTAAAAGTAAGCTAACATTACAACTTTGGCAAGGATGTTGTGAATGTTAAATGAGATGACATTTGTAACATGCTGAGCACAGTTTTAGCGTGATAAGTGGCAGCTACCATTATTTGGCTTTTGGGAAAGTAAAATATCACTAAAATTGTAGATAAGAACATAGCATGGTGATCTGTGGTGTCCTGTCTTTAGAGATATTAATAGAATCCTACTTCTGCAGATCAGACAAAACCATCACTCCTAAAAGTTTTGAGACCTTTGGATTAGTTGATTAATAAGGGAGATTTTCCATGTATCTTCTAATCACTAGCCCACATGTAGTATTTACACCAATAAAAGCAAATTCCTTACCTGCCTTTGTCAAGTAAACCTTTCCACTTTTGGCAACAAAAGTGATGTCTGAAGAATAAAAACTATGAAAAGTCTTCTCTACGATATCATCATGAAAGTCAGCTAATAATTCAAAGGTGTTGCCGCCATCCACTGAAAGCCATATCTAAAGGAATAAAGAGATATTACTAACTCAGTAAGAGTTACTATGTAATTAGTAGTCAGCAATTACCCATCAGTCTAATCCTCCTACACAAGGAAAGTCATGTGGCATGGTCTTTTCCCATATGCCCATATCCATCTCTCTCTCTCTCTTAGACTCCTTACCTACTTGGTCTACCTTCTATTTCAATCCTAGAGTCTGTATGACAGTGTTTATGACAGAGTGTCAGGTCTACACAGTAAGCGCAGTGAATTTATAGAAGAACAAAGTTATTTCTGCCATCTCCCAAATAGAATTCCCCTGTTCATAAAAGGATGGAATGCTGGATGCATTTGGATATAGGGGCTTATTCCATATTGACATAAAACTTCATGTTCTAGACATTTGGCAAGTATACATGCAAACATATTTTGCATGGAAGGGTCCCTTGTCATTGGCAAGGGGTGTGTCCTGGGAACTCTGTAAATTCTCAAAATACTAATCTCAATATAGCGTTTCCTATTTTCTCATCTTTGGGGATAAGTGTTGGTTGAGGATAAAACATTCTTTAATCATATGTTGGATAATCCAACCTATTACCTCTTTTAATAGCCTGTCATTCAAATTAGGATTTGTGATATTTGAATTTTTTTTTTATTGTTGGGGATTCATTGAGGGTACAAGAAACCAGGTTACACTAATTGCATATGTTAGGTAAAGTCCCTTTTATAATTGTGTCTTGCCACCAAGAGGTATGTCACAGACCAAGACCCCGTCCTCCTCCCTCCTTCCCTCTCTCTGCTTTTCCTTTTCCCTACTCCCTCCTGCCTTCTTGCTCTCTGCTCTCCCCTTCCCCCACCCCCAATTGTCATTAATTGTCCTCATATCAAAATTGAATACATAGGATTCATGCTTCTCCATTCTTGTGATGCTTTACTAAGAATAATGCATTCCACTTCCATCCAGGTTAATACAAAGGCTGTAAAGTTTCCATTTTTTTAATGGCTGTATTCCATAGTGTACAGATACCACAGCTTGTTAATCCATTCCTGGATTGGTGAGCATTTAGGCTGTTTGCACATTTTGGCAATTGTAAATTGAGCTACAATAAACAGTCTAGTGTCCTTATGATAAAAGGATTTTTTTCCTTCTAGATAGATGTTCAGTAATGGGATTGCAGGATCAAATGGGAGGTGTAGCTTGAATTCTTTGAGGGTTCTCCATACTTCCTTCCAAGAAGGTTGTATTAGTTTGCAGTCCCCCCAGCAGTGTAAAACTGTTCCCTTCTCTCTATATCCATGCCAGCATCTGCAGTTTTGAGATTTTGTGATGTGGGCCATTCTCACTGGGGTTAGATGGCATCTCAGGGTAGTTTTGATTCGTATTTCTCTAATAATTAGGCACAATGAGCATTTTTCCATATGTTTGTTAGCCATTCATCTGTCTTCTTTAGAGAAGGTTTTATTCATGTCTCTTGCCCGTTGATATAGGGGATTGCCTTTTTTCATGTGGATTAATTTGAATTCTCTATGGATCCTAGTTATCAGGCTTTTGTCTTTTTTTTTCTTTTTTATTAAATCATAGATGTGTACATTAACGCAATCATGGGGTACAATGTGCTGGTTTCATATACAAACTTAAATATTTTCATCATACTCGTTAACATAGCCTTCATGGCATTTTCTTAGTTATTGTGTTAAGACATTTATATTCTGCATTTAGTAGGTTTCACCTGTACCCTTCTAAGATGCACCGTAGGTGTGATCCCATCAAGCTTTTGTCTTATTCAAAATATGCAAATATCCTTTCCCATTGTGTAGGTTGTCTATTTGCTTTGGCTGTTGTCTCCTTAGCTGGACAGAAGCTTTTCAGGTTAATTAAGTCCAATTTGTTTACTTTTTTTTGTTGTAATTGCCACAGCAGTCTTCTTCATAAAGTCTTTCCCCATGCCAATATCTTCCAGTGTTTTTCTTTGAGGATTTTAATCAGTTCATGCCTTAAATTTAAGTCTTTCCCCAGGCTGATATCTTCCAGTGTTTTATTTGAGGATTTTTATCAGTTCATGCATTACATTTAAGTCCTTTCTCCATCTTGAATCAATTTTTGTGAGTGGAGAAAGGTGTGGTTCCAGTTTCAGTGTTTTATATGTGGATATCCAGTTCTCCCAGCACCATTTATTGAATACAAAGTCTTTCCTCCAGTGCATGTTCTTGTTTGGTTTATGAAAGATCAAGTGTTTGTAAGATGTTAGTTTCATTTCCTGGTTTTCTATTTGATTTTAAATGTCTATGTCTTTATTTTTGTTCCAGTACCATGCTGTCTTGACTACTATGGCCTTGAGTACAGCCTAAAATCTGGTATGGTGATACCCCTGGCTTTGTTTTTATTACTAAGAACTGCCTTAGGTATAAAGGGTTTTTTCTGGTTCCATACAAAACACAGAATCATTTTTTCCCATGTCTTGAAAGTATGATGTTAGTATTTTAATAGGGATGTCACTGAATCGGTAGATTGCTTTGGGAAGTATAGACATTTTAATGGTTGATTCTTCCCAGCCATGAGCATAGTATGTTCTTCCACTTTTTTCTTTATTAAATCATAGCTGTGTACATTAATGCAATCATGGGGTACAATGTGCTGGTTTTATATACAAAATATTTTCATCATACTGGTTAACATAGCCTTCATGGCATTTTCTTAGTTATTGTATTAAGACATTTATATTCTACACTTAGTTAATTTCACATGTATCCTTGTAAGATGCACTGTACGTGTAGTCTCACCAATTACCCTTCCCCCACCCATTCTCCCCCTCCTCCTTTCCCCATATTCTTGGTCGACACTTGGGTTATAGCTTTCATATGAAAGCTATATATTGGTTTCATAGTAGGGCTAAGTACATTGGATACTTTTTCTTCCATTCTTGAGATACTTTGCTAAGAAAAATATGCTCTAGCTCCATCCATGTAAACATGAAAGAGGTGAAGTTTCCATCTTTCTTTAAGGCTGCATAATATTCCATGGTGTACATATACCACAATTTATTAATCCATTCATGGGTTGATGGGCACTTGGGCTTCTTCCATGACTTAACAATTATGAATTGGGCTGCAATAAACATTCTGGTACAAATATCTTTGGTATACTGTGATTTTTGGTCTTCTGGATATATACCTAGTAGAGGAATTGTAGGATGGAATGGCAGGTCTATTTTTAGATCCCTAAGTGTTCTCCAAACATCTTTCCTAAAGGAATGTATTAGTTTGCATTTTCACCGGCAGTGGAGAAGTGTTCCCTCTTCTCCACATCCATGCCAACATCTCTGGTTTGGGGATTTTTTCATGTGGGCTAATCTTACTGGAGTTAGATAATATCTCAAAGTAGTTTTGATTTGCATTTCTCTGATGATTAAGGATGATGAGCATTTTTTCATGTGTCAGTAGGCCGTGCGCCTGTCTTCTTCAGAGAAGTTTCTCTTCAAGTCCCTTGCCCAACCTGAAATAGAATCACTTGTTCTTTTCTTGCTAATTTTTTTGAGTTCTCTGTGGATTCTGGTTATTAACCTTTGTCAGAAACATAACCTGCAAACATCCTCTCCTATTCTGAGGGCTGTCTGCTTGTTTTACTTACTGTGTTCTTGGCTGTGCAGAAGCTTTCTAGTTTGATCAGGTCCCAGTAATGTATTTTTGGTGTTGCTTCAATTGCCCAGGGGGTCCTCCTCATAAAATATTCTCCCAGGATGATTTCTTCAAGTGCTTTCCCTGCAATTTCTTCTAGTATTTTTATAATTTCATGTCTTAAGTTTAAATCTTTAATCCAGCGAGAGTCTATCTTAGTTAATAGTGAAAGGTATGGGTCCAGTTTCATTCTTCTATAGGTCACTGGCCAGTTCACCCAGCACCATTTGTTAAATAGGAAATCTTTTCCCCACTGAATGTTTTTAATTGGCTTGCCAAAGATCAAATAACGGCAAGTAGCTGGGTTCATCTCTTGGTTCTCTATTCTGTTCCATACATCTACCTCTCTGTTTTTGTGCCAGTACCATGCTGTTTTGATCACTATTGATTTATAGTATAATCTGAGGTCTGGTAGTGTGATTCCTCCTGCTTTGTTTTTATTTCTGAGTAATGTCTTGGCTATTTGAGGTTTTTTCTGATTCCATAAAAAATGCATTGTTTTTTTAAGATCTTTAAAGTATGACAGTGGAGTTTTGATAGGGATTGCATTAAAATTGTTTATTGCTTTGGGTAGTATGGACATTTTAACAATGTTGATTCTTCCCAGCCATGAGCATGGTATGTTTTTCCATTTGTTAACATCTTCAGCTATTTCTTTTCTTAGAGTTTCATAGTTCTCTTTATAGAGATCTTTCACATC